>VMBQ01002719.1:96382-114299 GCA_007657795.1 Dreissena rostriformis
ACCAAACTTGGTCAGCAGTTGCATCTAGTTGATATCTAGGCCAAGTTCGAATATGGGTCATGCCGGGTCAAAAACTAGGTCATAGGGTCAATAAGTGCATTTTCAAAGGGGCCACTTTGTCCGGACTCTATTTCAAATTGTATTCATCCGATCTTCACCAAACTTGGTCAGCAGTTGCATCTAGTTGATATATAGGCCAAGTTCGAATATGGGTCATGCCGGGTCAAAAACTAGGTCATAGGGTCAATTAGTGCATTTTCAACGGCGCCACTTTGTCCGGACTCTAATTCAAATTGTATTCATCCGATCTTCACCAAACTTGGTCAGTAGTTGCATCTAGTTGATATCTAGGTCAAGTCCGAATATGGGTCATGCTGGGTCAAAAACTAGGTCAAAGGGTCAATTAGTGCATTTTACTTTGTCCGGACTCTAATTCAAATTGTATAAATCTTATCTTCACCAAACTTGGTCAGTAGTTGCATCTAGTTGATATCTAGGCCAAGTTCGAATATGGGTCATGCCAGGTAAAAAACTAGGTCATAGGGTCAATTAGTCCATTTTCAACAGCGCCACTTTGTCCGGACTCTTATTCAAATTGTATTCATCCGATCTTTACCAAACTTGGTCAGTAGTTGCATCTAGTTGATATCTAGGTCAAGTTCGAATATGGGTCATGTCGGGTCAAGAACTAGGTCATAGGGTCAATTAGTGCATTTTCAACGGCGCCACTTTGTCCGGACTCTAATTCAAATTGTATTCATCCGAAACTTTTAAACAACTTTTTATCCTGCGTCAAAGTGGTATGGGGGTATAAGTCACATTCAGTGACAAAGCTCTAGTTCAAGTTGAATTCACCAAACTTGGTCAGAGGTAGTATATAGATTATATATCAGTCAGGTCTGATTGGAGACATGCAACCGATTAACACATGCAATATTTTTATGCAATATTTTTATCCAGTTTTATTTTGCGATATTTTCATCGGGTTTATTTTTTTCGCGATTTTTGAAACGAGTTATTTTTAACAACATGTTTATTGGTAAGTTTCATTTTTCCTTCAATCTAATCATGATTTCCACAGGTACATGAGTTTTTCACTGTGCATGGGTACTATAGAAAGGCAACTGTTTATCATTGTCATCAACCTAAAATCAATTTTTATACGCCCGTTTTTACAAAACGGGACGTATAATAGTTTCACCCTTGGCGGGCGGGCGGGCGGCGGGCGGGCGGAGGCGGTGTCCACAGCAGTGTCCGCTCTCTAATTCAAATAGTTTTCATCCGATCTTCACCAAACTTTGTCAGAAGTAGGATCTAGACAATATCTAGGTCAAGTTCGAATATGGGTCATGTTGGGTCAAAAACTAGGTCACAGTGTCACTTAGTAGAACGGGCGTATCTTGTGACAATTTGGCACTCTTGTTCAATATATATATATTTGGAAATAATATTTCTTATTTTGCCCTGTGTCCTCGACCCTGGCGACCGTTGTACACGGTCAAACCTAAAAGAAGGAGCGTCTTTCTGTAAAAACTTGAACGAGCTCACCAAATGCTTGCGTAGCTAAGCTTCCCTCGTCTCTGGCGTCTCGTTTCCGTTTCCGATGGGCTCTGGTACTGAATAGTTCGCATGAATTGCAATTGTAGGTAGCTTACGTAGTGTTTTTTTTTTTTAAATTGGTAATTGGTTTTATCATAAGGAGGTTTGAAATAGATGGAATTTTACAAGGCGGTGGTGTTCCGATGAGTTACATCGCTCTATTCATTGCATGATATTTCGCCCACATACATCACACATTTTCAAACATACATTTAAATAAACATTCAAGTATGATTACCGCCTTGCAACGATCAATGCTAAGCATTTTGGGTTTAAACCGGTTTAGAGGCTTATATTAAGCCCATTAATAATTATTTGAATAAGAACGTACTCAAGTGACAACTTAATGAATGATTACACAACTGATGCAAATTTGCCAAAAATGATCAATTCATAGGTCAAGGCCTTGTCAAGGTCTATTTGAAAACACAGAGGGGATTTAACTGAATGACGACTTGCATAAACTCACACTTAGCCTAGAATTGATCACACACTACAGACGAGTAAACAAATATTAACTACGTAGCGTCGTTATTCAAATTAGAAAGCGCTGAAAGATAATAATTATTTGATTTAATAACAATTGAATTAATCATATAATTAGTTACACTGTTAGCTTCACTCTCGTATGGTATGACATTACAAGGGGTTTATATCCCATATACCATTAGTTACAAGCAGAGTAACGATTATATCTCACCGACTACCTTAACCTTGTTGTGTTTAATATATCATCCTATTTTGTTCCTTCACTAAAATTTATTACAGAACCAGCTTTCCGTAACTTATTTCGGATTGTGTGTTTGTCATGTTTAATTGTAAACTTCGATAGGAATAAAAAAAAAAAATCGCACCGACAGGATCACGATTTCGTTAATCATTTTTTGGTCAAAATGGTAAGCATTCGATTCAAACGTTATAAAAGTAGAGTGTTTTAAGATATAATTCGATAACATGATGGAAGAACACAAATTGGAAGTGCATATTGTTGCAACTTTTTTGTTATAAGCATTTGATTAAAGTTGTCATTAAGGTAAGCGTGTCGTTTATACTTAATTTAGTATTAAATTTGATTGCCTCATGAAAGTGTTTTATTTTTATTTTGTGGGATTAATAGAATACCATGTTAAACAGTGTGTAGGAATTTATCCGACTCGTCGCAGAAAGGCTTACATGGAGAGGCCCGTTTATGGTTGGTTCCCGTTTTTATTGTTGGCTTGGTAATAAATGTGATTATATTGTGCATGATAAAATTAACACTGATAATGATGATGCTGATTAAATTACTACCCAGATAATGCGTCTGTTAGGGCCTCAGTAGATAATTTACTTAATAACCATGCCGTACAATAAATAAATTTATGTTAAACCTAATGTCTCCGTATTAATATTGGTAGAGTTGGTAATTTGTATTCATATAACGGTTCTTCTGTCATTGACCATTTATTGGCAAACGAATACATCTTTTGAAGTTTATCAGATTTTACCGTGCACGATTTTAACGTATTTTGTGATCACGCCCCTTTACAGTTTTCCTCATTGTGTAATCATTCCCCGGCTGAATATCAGTCTTACACCGATGTCAAGTATTTATAAATGGAATGACGAGTTACGTGGGCAATTTCGTTCAGTGACTATTTGTAAAGTTTTCAAGTTTATTGTATGCTACTTCAGTCGCTACCTGTATTTCACAATAGTGTACAACATATTGATTACTCAAGTAGAACTTCAATTAATGAAGTGTTGAATAGATTTACTGAAACTATTCGCAGTCTAACTGACTCGTTATTTTCTAAAACATGTGTTAATAAAAAAGATCCTAGTTGTCGTTTAAATTGCTGTATAAATAATGTAGAATGGTTTGATCACGAATGCGATGATGCACACAATATGTACCACGACGCTTACCGTATTTTTAACTCTAGTAAAACAGTTATAAACAGAGAACATTTATGCACAATTACAAAGTATTATAAGGACTAAATCCGCAATAAAAAGGCCTGTTGGTATAGGCACACAAATGCTTGAGATTGGAAATTTAAGAAATCACAAACCTAGAGACTTTTGGCGATTAAAAAAAAAAATAATGATGCTTTTAACAATAAAATATTTTCATTTTTTTCGAAAACCTCAGTAGCAATATATCTGATTTTTGTTATAATGTAGCAGAAGATTTTTGTAAAAAAAAAATGATTTTAATTAAGAAAATTCTTAATTCCCAAAACTTGACGTACCTATATCTGTTGAGGAAGTTCGCAATGCAATTAAACATTTAAAAGGAAATAAATCATCGGTTAGGGATGGTAGGTTCAATGAATATTTTCTTGAATGTAGTGATATTGTATCTGCACATTTGTGCGATGTTTTTAACGGTATGTCCGTATCGGGCTTCTTTCCAGATAAATGGACAGAAGGGGTTATAATCCCTGTGCATAAAAAGGTGCTTTTAATGAACTGAGGCTAGGAGAGGTAATGGCGCCGATTTTGTTTTCTTTATTTGTTAAAGATCGTGAACTCTACCTACAAGATAACATTAACTCTGGTTAATGCCGATCACAATTCAAGCATATGTTTACTGCAATGCTTGGGGGCTAAATGTTAACACTGCAGACACTAAAATAATGGTATTTCGGAAAAGAGGAGGATTACAAGAAAATGACACCTTGTCATACAATGGTAATGATATTGAAGTTGTTGATAATTTTAAAGCCCCATTAACACTCAAAATCAACGCATATTTCGTAAAATATTTCGTAAAATAAATTTAACCCTTAAAATCAGTGTTCCTTATAGCAATATCCAAAATTTCAATGCTAGACGCTTTAAAGGGAAATTAACTGTGATAATGATACGTTTTTTTTCATTTTAAATGTGATGAGGGCATTATGAATTTCCCTTTATTCTGCAGATCTTAAATATCATGTTACTGTAAAGAGTTTCACAAAGTATTGCAATTCCGAGATTTTTTTAAGTACTGGCTGTTTGATCTTTTCATTTTTCATATGCTGGTCGAGTGATTTCGCAAAGCAGGTTTCCCACTCGGTTAAGACACATATCGCCGTTTAATCGCTTTGATATAATTTATTTTCAGTAATTGATTTATGTCCTTAATTAGGTATTGTTTCCATATGTTGTAACTCTTATGCGAAACTGCATGATGTCTTTAATCAAACTGTGTTCTTATAGACAGTATGTATTACATATCAATGACGGTAAATAAAGATGGACAGAAACAACGGTGTTTTATTTTGAGAAAACAAATATTTTAATAAACAAAATATAACATAAAAACATAATATAAATATAAAGGTTATTTCAAACCAATTGTTGGAAAGATTCGACCAAACACATGTTTGAAAAGATCTGGTGAAATATTGGGTTATGACCCTTCATGTTAAGTAATCATTTTAACATGTTGACAATTATATTAACATAAATAATGTTAATAAATGTAAGGAGCCCCATGGGACGTCGTTTATCTTATCTAAATTTCATTCATGTCACTGAAATCAATGTTTAAATGAGAAAATCACAATACTATCTCTATTAACTTATTTCTCTTTAGTACACCTATATCACAAAATTGGTTAAGCTACGTCGATCCTTTGAGTTGATAAAATAATCTATTAATGTGAGCTGAAATAACAAACCTGAAACTATTCTATGGTCCAATTATTATATGTGAATCTTTTCACACTCACAACAAAACATTCAAAATCTCAAACATGAAATTGCTCTCACCAGGGCAATCATTTATGTCAATTGGTCTCGATCATAACCACATACATTGGTATTCACATATTGTATTATCTGCATTTGAATTGTAAAAAAAGTCAATAGGATATTCCATAATACATTAAATCAACGTAAACTATTTTCTAAATAACTGCATTGTATAACTCTTTGTGCAAATGTCCTTGTCAGGCAATTTCAATTGAAAACCGCTGAATTGCTTTACATGATTCGCACTTAAAAAATTCACGAATAATAACCCAATTATTGAAATAGAATCAAATTACAGAAACGGTACACGTATTCAGTGTGCAATTTGAAATGCCTTTTGCATCACATTAAATGATCTTCAGGCAGTAGTAAAAAAAATATTCATTGTTGAATATTTATTTTTTTTATTCGAATTTTATTCCAGTTTCGATTTAACAAATATTACCAATTTATGTAACTTAAGTTTGAATATCGACACAGAATCAGCAACATTGTACGTATTATTCTCTTCAACACAAAAACGACTGCCACTTATGTTATTGTAACCAGGAGTATATTTGAATATATAAGTATCTGCTTGTGTGTTGTTCAAATTGTTCAAATTGAAATATGTTTATTTAAGTAATATAACGGCGGATTTTATTAAAGATTTGGATATCGGTCAGAAGTTATCTCAAATACGGTATTTATTATAAACCTAAGGTTTAATGTGTTGATATATAAGACAATATTGTAATGATTGGCAAAGTGACACCCATTCAAAAAAGAAAAGACGTTTGATTATACAGCAAACATAGACATGTATTGCCAAAAATTGTACTTTTTGTTATCGTTCTATGTTTTTAATTTATAAGGCGTTGGTAAAATTAATTGATTGAATAACTTCGTGATGTGCGAACTAGGGATATTTCATGTCATAATTTAATTTCAAACGTTTGGGGGAAAAGTCCAATGACATAAGTAAAATTACACATGGCATTTACAAACGTATTTCTCCATGTCCCGGTAATTATCATAAGAGCTGGTAGGAAAGGATTCTTTAGATTCGAAGATAGTGTGGTGTTTCATATTACGTCAGACCATGGCTTCCGTGTACGCGTCGGGATTTTTTCTACATGTAGACCAATATCTTTGTTATCAATGTTAATATACAGTTGTTTCAAATTGGACTTTGAATTTTTTTAACTTTTCGAATGTACTTACCCTATGTAAGTTCATGCACAAATACACAATGCTGGTCGAATCGTATTACGCTGCTCACAAGGTTTCGGGTTTCCTGGGGTGACGAAGCGACACGCGATATTTACCACGATATATCGCCTTTTGGGCTAACTACACAGGGGCGATATTTTGTGGTACATTCTCGCGCGTCGCTTCGTGTATCGCGCAAAATATTGTGCGTCGCTTCGCGTTTCGCGCAAAATATCGTGTATCGCTTCGTGTGTCGTGTGTCGCTCTTGGTGAAAGAAGGGCGAAATTATAGATGGCACTCTCCGGATTCCGTAGTATTTTTTACATTTTTACACGATAAAAGGTCAATATCGGTAAATTTCTTTGATTAAATGATTATAACTGTTATAATATAAGTTATCTGTATTTAATAAGCATATTTACTGAAATAATAATCGATGAATTAATAAAACAAAATTTATATTTTATCATTTAATTGACAGAAATTTATTTGGTTACCCTCCGCCAGCTTTGTTTGTCTGTCTGTCAGTAAGTCCGTCTCCTAAAATGGTTCCTGCCATATTCGTTGATATACTAAAGATATTTTAGATGAAACTTAGTATAGTTATGAAGGACTTATGCGCGAGAATATTTTTCAACTGAGGTCAAAGGTCCGGTCGCTGTTACTTAAACTTAAACACCATTAAATTGTGTCATTTCCGACAACTACATAAGATACGAGGATATAAATTAAATAAGTCAAAAAAGAAAATTAACTGTGATAATGAAACGTTGTTTACATTTTAAATGTGATGATGGCATCATGAATTACCCTTCATTCTGCAGATCTCAAATATCATGTTACTGTAAAGAGTTTCACAAAGTATTGCAATTCAGTGATTTTTAAAGTACTTGCTGTTTGATATATTTTTTAATTTGCTGGTCGAGTGATTTCGCAAAGCAGGTTTCCTAGTCGGTTAATACACATATTTTCGTGTCATCGCTTTGATATAATTTGTTAGCGTATTTATTTTCTTAATAATTTTTTTTTTCTCATTAATTTTTCACATTTCTTTACAATGTAGTAAACATCCATAATTACTAGAAAACGGAATACACAAAAAAGTGTATGAAAATATGTACATTTTTGTACTTTAACATATCAAATATTTAGCGTATGCGTGAATACATTTTAAACAATGTTTACAGTGTCAACTAGAAAAAAGGAAAGAAAATATTTTACAACAAGATTTGTTCCAATGGAATTGTTGTAAGTATTTGTTTTTCTTTTGAGTAGGATTTTTTTTTAAATTGTTTTGCCATAAAATATGTCTGAATAACATTATTGATGGTTTGTAGAATGTATGAATCATCTGAATTGAACCCATTTTTTGTTGGTGTTATTCATATTTATTTTTTACGAGGGAAATCTCAGATTCAATTTGTATTCTCGTATTTAGGTATTCGATAAAGTGAGGAAAGGTTGGTATGCATTTTTTGTATTTCATTTTAATAGATTTTAATAGTATCATAATAAAGTTAAATACATTTGAGTGTAGTTTTTTTTCAGTGCATCCAAAGAAAGCATGAGTTTTATTTATTTCAATTAATATGTATGTTTCCATCTTTTTCCATATTATTTGAACGTGTTGGCATTCCCAAAGTGGTCTATTGTTTCAATATGTGATTGACAGAAATCACATAAAGTGCTGTTGCTAAGTTTGCATTTAAAATATATGTGTTTGTGGGGACAATTCGCATGATAAATTTATATTGAAAGCTGCGTCAAGACATGTCGATGGTTGAAATTTTGAGCACAATATGGTTGTTTTTTTCCAAGTTGGGTCTATATCGGTAAAATTCGTGTTCCATTTCAATAATGTCATTGTCCTCGTTGTGTAACTGAATATTGTATATAAAATATTAAAATAATTTATTTTGAATATTGCTTTTGACAAAGTTTTGCCTGGATGATTGATATCGAGGTCATGAATGCTTTCTTCAGTTTTATATTTTGTTGGGATAGATGTGATTACGGTATTGAATTTCATGAAGTCGTTGTTATTGATGTCGTACAGGTATCTTATGTTTTCAAAATTATACATCGTTTTATTTCTTAAGTCAAAAAGTTGATTATGTATTTTATCACTCTGTCATACCAATCGCGATAAATTAATGTTTTTTCGTTGGCGGTTATTGACTTATTGTTCCATATTATTTCCTTTTGGATGCGTTTTTGTGAATGCTGCGACTTGTATATTGCATTTGCTGCAGACCACGATGTAATGACGTCGTGAAGAAAAGTGTAACCTTCGCTTATTTCTGTTATAGTTTTTTTCACTGAGTTCGCTTTCAAAAATTAGTTCGTTTCCATATTTTTGTAACCTTAAGTCCCATAAAAAAATCCATTTACCATAGTTTTCTGAGTCTCAATATCTTTTTATCCAGCTACTTGTTATTGAAGTTAAGAATTCATTAATGTTTGTAAGGTTTAAACCACCACGTTTATACTTTTTATATAAAGTTTTCCTTTTAATTTTGTCCGGCTTGTTGTCCCATATAAAGTTAAATATACTGTTTGTTATATTATTTAGTATAAAGCTAGAAAAGTTCGGTAACACTGAAAATGGGTAGATTGATTGTGGCAACGCAACCGTTTTAATGACAGTAATTTTGCCCATTAAGGTAAGTTTCCTGTGTTGCCATTGTTTTAAACATGTGTTAAAGTCATTCAGCTTTGAGATTTAATAATTTTGTACATTCAAATCAGTTGGGTTACAAAAAGTGATTTCTAAAGTTTGCGCTTCTTGAGATGTCCAAATAAAAGGTCTTTCATTTCAGTATTTGATTTTGGTTTTATTCGAGGATCCAATTCGATATATCGTTGATTTCGCGGTATTAAGGTTTAGGCCTGATATCTTTTTTAATTCAGTCAGGGTTTCCACTAATGCCTTAAATGATTGCTCGCATCCATTGATGAAAAAAGTTGCGTCATCGGCGGAAAAAGTTTGTTTTATTTCTTTTTCCAATACATTTATGCTTTTACTTTGGCTATTTTGCTCAATATAGTTTGACAATAGTTGCAAGCATATAGTAAATAATGTGGATGATAATGGGCAGCCTTGTCTGACTCATATTTTTATTTCAAAACTATCTGAAAGAAGCCCATTGTTTATGATCAGACTTTTTATGTCAGTGTAAAATACTTCGACCCACTTTATGAGGTTTGACCCAAAATCCAATTTCTGAAGACATTTTTTTTTCAATTTATGGTGTCAAAAGCTTTTTCAAAATCTGCAAAAAAAAGAACAGTCGCGGTTTTTGTGTTGCATTAAGGTGTTCTATTACATCAAATATCAAACGGACATTTTCTCCATTGTATCGATTTTTCATAAATCCGGTTTGGTCAAAGGATATAATTTCGGTTGAGCATTTTTTAATTCGGTTCGCGATGGGTTTTGAAGCAATTTTATAGTCTGTTTTTAATAAACTTATAGGTCTCCAGTTTGCGAGATAATCTAAATCTTTTTCTTTTTTAGGTAGAAAGGTAATAATGCTTTGTTTTTGCAACTTAGTAAGTTCGCCTTTTCCAAACGAATAATGAATTGAATTTATATAATAGGGCTTCAGTGTGTTCCAAAACATTTTTATAAAACTCGACTGTTAGACTCTGAACCTGGCCTTTTGTTGTTACTCATTTCTAACAGTGCAATTCCGCATTCATATTCGTTAAGTTTTCCTTCACACGATTGTTTGCTTTCGTTGGTTTATGTTTTAATTTAGGTGCTGAGAAAAATGTTGTTATCATCTATTTCTTCTGATAAATCATTTTTTTTTTAAGTTTTTTTTTTAGTATCTTACTTCGGCTTCCAAGATTTCATCTTTCGTTTTAAGTGTTTTACCATTTTCGAGAAGTGTATTAATTGCCTTTCTTTCGGCATTTCTCTTCTGTAGGTTTGCAAAACAAGATGTGTTATGTTCATTGTTTTCTATTTTGATAGCTTTAGCTCTTAGTATTGACCCATTTATTTTTGTTTCATAAATGTGTTCTAGTTTCAGTTTTCTTTGTTTGATTAATTCTTAAAGCTCATCGTTATTGTTATTATTATTATTTTTTTTATTTATTATTATTATTGGAAACCATTTGTTTTTCGATCAGGCGTATCTCATCTTCCAATTTGTTTTCTTCTATTTGGGTTTGTTTCTTTTTGTAAGACGTGTATTTAATGGTTTCATTTCGTACGGTACCTTTTATAATTTCCCAAACTGTATTTTGATTTGAGTCTGGGTTAGCATTTACCACATCGTTTATACGTATCTTAATCTCTTCTTGATATTCGATATCTAATAAAATAGAGTTGTTTAATTTGAAATAACCTGGACCTTTTCCTAAAAGAGATATGTTTTAGAAATAATTCTTTTATGTTATAGTTTGTTGTCGAATAACCCACGGCCGGAAGTTTAGATGCGTAGGGATTCGCACGAGTGATTTGAAACCACGCATCTAAACTTCCGGCCGTGGGTTATTCCGACAACAAACTATAACGTAAAAGATTTTTTCGATTCTAATTCGGTTCTAACTAAAGATTTATACAATGTATCTTATTTTTCTTGCGTTCTACTTTATTTAAAGTTCCACCCATAAACAAACGTTCGGCTGTTCTGTCAATCAGATCACCTCCCTCAATAAAAGCCAAACTGTATGGAAAAAAACTGGACATTTCTACCATTTGCTTAAAAAGAATAACAACAACTTGTGTAAACTTAGTTGTGATCAGTGTACATTGTACATTTGTATCAACGCAAGAGTATTACAACTACAACGATAACAACGCAGTTAATGGGAAATTGGGTCAATTTTACGCATTTTGTTTTCATTGCGTAGTATTTTGTCACGTGACTTTCATTCATAAAATACCGGATTATTACGCTGGTGGAAAATGTATCGGCATGTTTTGGTCAGTCATAGCGCGTGCTGTCAGTGTATAAGCTCCGCCCATTATTATTTCAGAATAACCCATGGGCGATTTCCTTCCTTGTTTATACGAAAGTTTGCACGCGCAGTGTTAGAATAATTGATAAATATACTAGAGAATGGTCGGTTTTATATACAGGTTTAATGCAACATTAATTGTTTAAGTTACATAAGTTATCAGATATCAGGAAATAATCTAGTTTACAATGTATTGGTGGTTTTGTATTTGAATGCCAGGTATATTGTTATTTTTCTGGGGTGTTTTGTTCTCCAAATATCTGTTAATTCGCATGTCGATATAGTATTCAGAAGAATATTTCTGCATTTTGAGTGAATTTTATTAATTCCATTCTTCTTACCTATATTTGTGTTCAAGACAGTATTAAAGTCTCCTCCTACGATGTACGATTTTTCATTGTGCTTTAGCAGGTAATTTTGTACTGTATTAAAAAGTGTCATGTCGGAGTTATGACGTCGTCAGAATTTGGTCCGTAAACGTTAATTAATGTGATGATTTTATTTTGAATTTTAATATCGCCAGAAAGTAATCGACCCACTTTAATTTCTATGCTTTGGATAATTTCTATATTGCTTTTAGGATGAATAAAAATCCCAACCCCTTCGCTGTTTGTTTTATTTCCACTTTAAACGAACTTCCTTGGCCAATCCTGTTTCCATTTTTCAAAATTATCTTTTGATAAGTGGGTCTGCTGTAGCATGAATATTGAGTGATTTAACCCTTTGAGCCATTCAAAAATGTGTAATCTTTTGTTTTTGTTGCTTAAACCGCGAACATTAACTGTTGATATTAAGGATTCCATAGATGATTGCTTATAAAGTGTTCATAGTTTTTATGGCAAAACAATTGTTGTGTAAATGCATATTGCGTTTTTTTTTATTGAGATAGAAAGAAATCATTTTTTATTGTTGTCTTAAAAACGTAGATCGTATTATTTTGTAAATACAATATTTACTGGCGCAAACATGTGCTGTTTAAATTAACACATGAACTTTTTGCAAATTATTTTAGGTGATTCAATATAAATGTGAGATGGATGTAGAAATGGTTTGTTTGGAAAAATAAAAAAGAACAAAGAAACAGCACAATGATAACGTTGAAAAGGAACGTTAACATACAAATTAAACACGATAAATGTGAAAAAAAAATAACAATAGACATAATGCAAAAACACAAAAGTGGACAAAGAGATCATAACGTGTGCTGCTAAAAAGCATGCCTATCTATACCTATTTTCACACCATTTTCTTGGTAGGGATTTTTGTAGCAGTTGTTTGCTATAATTGAATTATTCCAAGAACAAAAATTTATAGGTAGTTAAAGTTTTCATGATGGTATATAATTTAGGCATGTAGCTGTTATATTTTATAATGCTCATTTTACGTTATGCAATGTTTTTGTTATTGTTTCCATATGTTGTAACTCTTTTGCAAAACTTCACAATATTTGCATGATGTTTTTAATCAAACTGTGTTCTTATAAACAGTATGACTAATATATCAATGCAGGTAAATAACGATGGACAGAAACATCGTTTTTTTATATATATTTAGAAAGCAAATAATTTAATAAACAAAATATAACATAAAAAACATAATAGAAATATAAAAGCTATTTCAAACTAATTGTTGGAAAGATTCGATCAAACATTTGTTTTTAAAGATCAGGTGAAATATTTGGTTATGACCCTTTATGTTAAGTAAGCATTTTAACATGTTGACATCTATATAAACATAAATAATGTTAATACATGTAAGGAACCCCATGGGACGTCGTTTATCTTATCTCAATTTCATTCATGTCACTGAAATCAATGTTTTAATGAGGAAAAGACAATAAGATCTCTATTTACTTAATTCTCTTTAGTTCACTTATATCACAAAATTCGTTAAGCTACGTCGATCATTTGGGTTGATAAAATAATCTGACCAATTTGAGCTGAAATAACAATCGTCAAATTTTTTATGGTCCAATTATAATATGTGAATCTATTCAAACTCACAACAAAACATTCAAAAGCTCAAATATGAAATTTCCCTCCCCAGGGCAATCCTTTATGTCAATTTGTCTTGATCATAACCACATGCATTAGTATTCACATATTGTATTATCTGAACTTGAATTGTAAAAACAAAGTCAATAGGATACTCCATAATACAATAACGACCAACGTAAACTATGTTCTAGATAACTGCCTTGTATAACTCTTTGTGCAATTGCCCTTGTCATTCAATTTAAATTGAAACCCGTAAAATTACTTTCATAACATGCTTTACAGTCAAACCCGTCATGGCAAATATCGTCATTACTTAAATGGAATCGAATTACAAGTGCGCTAATCATATTCAGTTAGCAATTGTGAAATACTGTTTTCATCTAAATATCTTAAAGCAATAGTCCAAAAATATAACCGCTCAATATTTATTTCTTTGTTCGTGTTTCAAATTTCCTTCAGTTTCGATTTTAAAACTTTATGTTAGATTGTTTTCGGACACTGAATGTGCAACATTGTACCTGTAATTGTCTTCAATACAAAGGACGCGCGTATACTGCCACGTTCTGTTAGTGGGAGAATATTTGCATATATTTGATGTTGTTAAATTCACTTGATTGACATTGAAATATGTATATTAAGTTAATTTAACGGCGGATTTTATTTCAGATCAGGATATCGGTCAGAAGTTATCTTAAACATGGTACGTATAATAAACCTGAGGTGTGATGTATTTATATATAAGACATATGTATTCACAAATAAAATACGTGTGATAACACTGCAAACATTGACATGTAATGCCAAAACATTGTACTGCTCTTTTGTTCGCACACGTTTTGTTAAATTGAACGATTGAATAACTTTGTGATTTTGAAATTAGGATATTTCATGTCATCGTTTAATTTCGATTTCTTGGGGGAAAAGTCTTATGAAATAAATAAAATTACACATGGCATGTATACACTTCTTTTGACGGTTATTATCATTAGATCTGGAAGGAAACGATTATGCAGATTCGAAGAAAGTGTGGTGTTTTATATTATGTAAGACCTTGATGTACGCATTAGCATCTGAATTCCTTAAAGATTACATTCAAATGATTTGGAATAATAAAAAAGTGAGTTATTTATGCGAACAATTACAGAAATCTTTTTTTGGCAAAACCTGTATTGGTATCGCCCTTTTCTCAACTAAGCCGTAGTGTATGATCGTCTTCTTGTAGCTAACTCGAGCACGCAGGGGTCATGGCTAGATTTTGTGAAAAAGTATACTCAAAATGTCATATAACGTTTGAACGCATATTTGTATGTTTGTTTCATTGTTTTATGACATCGTATTATATGAGGAAATAAAAACTATCGTGATGGAAGGCTATCCGGAGTCCGTTGTCGTGTATCGTATGCCCTCCGTGGTCAACGCATCTCTTCGAACCACATCTCATTGTTCCGTTCACTGCATATGTAGGTCACCGTAGTTAGAATAGATTTAAACACTGCACGAGTAAGACATCTGAAAATACAAGGCCTTTAGGTTTTATTTTGGTTTCGCGCTTTTGTCCTCTACCAAAATACATAAACTATATATGTCAGGCAAGGGAAACCAACAACTGACAATGACAACGACATAACATATTTTCCCGAAACCCTCTTCCCATCATTTTGGGCTTATGTTCTCTCCTACGAAAGGCTTTTATTTTCAATAGTATTGTTTCCAGGGTTCAGGGTCAAGTAAACGCTCAGGTTCAGACCCAGGGCATGGTAAAACTGGCGAATATTGGCAGAACATACTATACTTCGATACCGAAGCTGCCTCAAATGTGAGCCTCAAATACGACGACATTAAAGATGAGGACCTTATGACCAAACTTAAAGATCTTGTGGGTGTTGATGAGGATATTTTACGTGTGTATGCATATGAAACAACAATTTCAAAAGGGAAAATAAAAAATCTGCTTCATTTTCATATGTTGGCCGTGTTTAAAACGCGAACTTGGTGGTGGGCAATCGAGAAAACTAGGAGTTGCATCAATATTCAGCGCAGTAAAGAAAGGTCGGCTGTACAGGAAATGTGCAGACAGAAACCCCGTGAACAATGCATCCAAGAGATGCTCTCCGACGAAGGAAATAAGAGCGTGCACGACCTTATCTCGTGGCTTCATCAAGAGGGAGAGTTGAAGAAGGAATACCATTTTATAAATAGCAACTGCAAACACTTTGCTAAAGCTGTATTCAATTTTGTTGCTAAAAATCGATCGATTGTATTAGCTCATTTGCATTGGTACAAAGATAAATAACGGACAAAAGTACGACTGTCACGAAGAAAATAAACATTTCGGATCCTAATGGTTATTAAGTTTGTACTTGTTTTTTTTTGTTTTTTTTTTTTGTTATCCGGATCTTAATCAATTAATTTAATGATTACAGGTTGTATTAACTAGAAGAACTTAAGAAATAATCAAATTTATTCTTTACAATTTAGTTATAAATAAAGTTCAAATAAAAACAAATGTCTCATTTTTTGGGATAAAACTCGGGCTCACAGGGATTGTGAATCAAACCTATGTAAACTGTTATTATAATATTTGCATCCTAAAATCTCTACTGTTGGAGGATATTTTTTTTAAAGAAATACATATTTTTTACTTGGTTCATTTACGTGTTTATATATGTGTTTGTTGTAAGAGGTCTGCCACTCCGTTATGCGAATCGGGTTCTTCAAAACCAGTCAAAAGAATTTCCTCCCCTCGGACTTCACCTCAATCACACCCCTGTTAATGCAATAAGTTTTTTTTTGCAATAACCCAACGTAGCCAAATATCAGATACGCTATAGATATTTGTTTGTATTTTTTGTTCTTGTTTTCACTGGTTAGGGTAAAATCAAGAAGTGTTAAATAAGACCTTTAATTTGATTCGATTTATAAAACATTCGTGTTACAAAATTAACATTCGGCCTAGTTGTATTATTTTTTTTCAAAACAGATAAAGGCACTTTATCATATATACTATCTTACCATGTGCCATATCATTGTAGTCATTGCATATTGTGTGATTCCCAATAATCACATTATTGTTCATTAAGTGAGTTTAATTTGTTTTAATTGTGTTTTTATAACTAGATTATCGTTTTTATTGTCTTCATGTGTTTACATGTTTGTCGTTTTCAAATCGTCCTTTTTTGTTTTATAATATCTGTATTGTTTTATTGTTGGACTCTCGTTGCACACATGTGAGTACATCGTTTCAGAAATTGTAACTAGGTGTCAGTTAACAATGTGCCCCTTCCCATCGTGCATTGTACTGCCCACAAGCAATATTTCTGACGGCTTATTGACATTATGTAACTCACTTTATATTTGTACAAATATGCAAGTGATATCAAAGGTTTTAGCTTGACAATTTTTGACTGAGCTGAAAACGGAATAAAAAGGTCTAAATCATGTAAAAATATTTGTTCCAACTATACAAATACAGAGGTTTAAATCATGTTAAAATATTTGTGCCAACTACACAATATTCAGGTAAAATGTTCTAACATATTGCATTATTTGACCTCGTGCTTTAAATATGTTTAGTCAGTTATTTACGTTGCACCACATACTAATTGAATTTGAACATTTGTCTCTGGCTCTGAATACCTGAGGCAAGGAAGTGTGATTTGTAAAACGAATTAACACTGGCCACGTTTCATACATGAATGTTGTTTGAACAATTTATTAAAATTAGGTTACTACGTTAGTCAAAATTCGGTTATAATGTTTACACAATGATATTTAACAATAATTAACAACATAGGTTTTCTGTTATATGCTTTACGTAATTACGTTATTGTATATAGATTCAGTGCGTACACAATGATATCCAACAATAAATCATTTCATAAATCAACTATGTATGTCTTTTTTACTTACTTTAAGTGATTACGTTTATTATTATTGATTCATTACGTGACATACATTCCAATTCTTATTGAACGTATTGTCTCTGTGTATAATATGTATCTGTATTAACAAGTCGTTCTCACGCACTTTTGAGTTTTTGATAATTGATAGCCTTTACTTTTATTTATTCGTGTAAACATATTAGCAGTATCTTATTTTGTCACTATGAAACCTAAATATGTTTATTGTCCGGATAACTGAAAACATTGTATTGCCAGATTTCCAGACATGTCCGCCGGCAATATTTATTAGTATTTAATAGCTGTTGTTGGAAACATCAGTTTAAATTATAATAATAATTATTATTATTATTATTATTATTATTATTATTTTTATTATTATTATTATTATTATTATTATTATTATTATTATTATTATTATTATTATTATTATTAATATTATTATTATTATTATTATTATTATTATTATTATTATTATTATTATTATTATTATTATTATTATTATTATTATTATTATTATTATTATTATTATTATT
>VMBQ01002719.1:116861-135744 GCA_007657795.1 Dreissena rostriformis
TTTTTTTTAAATACTTATAGTCTGTTTTGCCTGTTTGTAAAGTCGTTGTATTTACTCTTAATCAATTATATACTTTCTTTTCACTTACGCTTACGCTGAATTTCATTGTATCTTTTAGGTAAATATATTCCATAGGTCGACAATTTATGCATTTTTAAGTTTCCCTTTCCCATAATGGTTTGACATAAATTAAGCTGAGTTTTGCGTGGTCCATACAATTATTTTGATGATTTTAAAGGAAACAAACAACATGTTCCTTAAAGCCTCCTCACACATAGGCGAAAGTCTCCCGACGTCAACTTGCGTGTACTGGCGAATAAGACTTCAGCAAAATTCGTTCTCATTAGTATATGTACGTTGCACATCGTTGGTGGTGTTCGTATGGATGCGTTTGTGAGCTTTTGCGTCCGTTGCGATTAGTTCTGTTCGTCGGAAAATTTTAAACATGTTGAAAAATTGTTGGCGAATAAAAGTTTCGTCTATCGTTCTTTAAAATACGTTTCAATACGTTAGCCGATCGGAAAGTCTTCGCATAGCGTTCGTCAACTGGCGTTAGAGGTCGCAGCTCTCAGCTAATTTGCATATCGTGATTACTTGATTTGCATATCAAGCGAAAGAGGACGATCCGAAAACGAATCTTTGCGATAGCTTGCGAATTTTTGCGAACTAAAGCGAGGATTTGCGTATTGTAGCGAATTGAATCCGACGCATTTAAGCGATTTATAACGATAAGTTAACGTTTAGAAAACGAACGGTATACGCTCGTATACGAATCAATCCGAAGGGTAACTACGATAAGCGAATCTATGCGAATCTATGTGAAAAATAGCGCTCCTAATTGTTTTAGTAGTTAGTGCAGACACATGTCTATATTTAATATATATAATGTTGAAGGTATCATTATTTCTTCGTCAAAATGGAAGATATACAACGCCTGAAACTGCAGTATGTTGCTGCTATGGTCAATCAAGAAGTAGTCCAGCAACAACTAAACATACACCGGTTTCTCAGAGGCCGACTAAGGTTGAGAAGAGGAGCCAGAGCACGTAATATCTGGAGAAGACCATGGCTGCATCCCGGGAGACGGCGGTTTAGCTCAGAAGAGAAGATCCTGGAACATTTAAGAATCTCCTCCGCATGTCTACTGAAATGTACGATGAAATTTTGGGAAGGGTTCGCCATCGCCTCGTGAAGCAACATACTCGGTACAGGGAACCCTTGGATCCAGGGCTAAAGTTAGCTACCACACTACGTCACCTGGTTTCTGGTGTCAAGTACTCAGACATGCAGTATTCCTGGCGGGTCGCTGAGAATACCCTCTCTGTAGTGATCAGAGACTTGTGTCATGCTATATGTGAAGAATATGTTGATTAGGTTATGACAGCCCCCTCCACAACTGAAGAATGGAGACAACTGGCTGATGGTTTCCTCAAGAATTGGAACTTTCCAAATTGCGTTGCTGCTATTGATGGCAAGAACATAGCTATCAGAAAGCCTGCCAGCTCTGGTTCCTTATATTATAATTATAAGGGATTCTTCAGCATCATCTTACTGGCCATTGTCGACTCGGACTACAAGTTCGTATGGTATGTTCTGGGCGGTTAGTATTAGTCTACATACATTTAACTGCATTATTTTGTATTACATAAAGTATATACATTAAGTGCTGTTTTCAATGTATAATTGTATATTGACAATTTCTTTTTGTATTTTCAGGATACGGTTCAAGTGGAGATGCCAAGATTTATAATGAATCAGAATTCCTGGAGATGGTGCAGGATGGTTCCATTGCATTTCCAGACCCACAGCCCTTTCCAAATGACACCGTCGACATGCCCTATTTCTTTGGATGGAGATGACGCTTTCAGCCTTAGCGAGAACATGCAGAAACCCTATGGACATAGAGTCCTGACAAGAAACGAAAGAATCCTGAACTACCGGTTTTCCATGGCTAGGAGAGTATCAGAAAATGCATTTGGGATTTTGGCCAACCGATTCCAGGTACAGTAAATTTCCGCTATTAAGACCAGGCAAAATAGTGGTCTCAATAGCGAAGTGGTCTTAATATCGGACCATTTTCCTTCATAAATTAACCATTTGCGACTTGAATATTGTCAACAACCGCATATTTGTTTTTAATCTTCGAAGTCGTCTTAATAGCGGAACTTTACTGCAATACCCTTTTTCAAAATACAATTTCATTTATAAAAGAAATGTTTACGTTAACTTTTAACACATAACACAATACTGGTCATCTGTAATTTCAGATACTTCTCACAAAGATGAAAAACAGCCCATCCACAGTAAGGCTGATTGTAAAGACATGCTGCATTCTCCACAACTTGATGAGGATTTGGTACCCCACCATGCAGAATGCACTGGTTGACCATGATGATAGAAGAGGCGATCTGGTTCCTGGAGAATGGAGAAGAGGTCGCAACTTGGAGGATACCAGAAATGTCAATATCAGGGGCCACAATACAGCAACCAAAAAAGGCAAGATTGTGAGAAACACTCTGAAGCACTGGGTCAACTCTCCAGTGGGGATGTGTGCCATGGCAAGAAAGGATGGTGCCACATTAGAGATTGAAATAAAGTCTAACATATTAGTGGTATACATTAATAAAGAATATTGTTGTTTTTTTGTATTGGTCTTATAAAGGGAAGTAGTAGTAATAGTAAGACACGAAATTAACGAAAAATCTTAAATGAAAAAGACTTCATGCATAATCAACATGCATACATACGATAAAAATAACAAATACAGTGAACATCTATATAATCTCACTGACAAAGTATTTACTTTACTGAGTACATAATGAAAACATCTCAAGCGTAATCGACATGCGTGCATATACAATGCTATTAAAGTAACAAATACAGTGGATATCTAGTGACATAATGTTACTGACAAAGTGGCTAAGGTACTTCCCTGAGTACATTATGAGAACATCTTCAGGCGTTATCGACATGCGTGCATATACAATAATATTAAAGGAACACATACAGTGAACATCCAAATAATCTCACTGACAAAATTTCAAAATGTGGAAATATTTGGCGGTATGCGCAAGTATGCGCAAGGTTGCGCTTACATTCGTATCTTTACGCTCTTAATAGCTCCTAATCACTAACCGAAAGAACGAATATTATTTGCGCGACCTAACGCTTTCTAGCGAATTGCAGTAACTGTTCGTCACACTTCTTAAATCATTCGCACCAAATAGTTCTTTTACGTTCACAATTCGTTATAATATTAAACAATGCAACAACTTTTCAAACAATTTCGACAAGAATTTGCTAGAATTCATAAATTTACCCTTTTCGCCAGGCTTCGTCATATGGATTCGTCGATGTGTGAGGAGGCATTTAGAGTTTGTTTTATATTGGTAAACATTAATTCATAACCCACAGACAAGTGAACTGTCACCTATAAAAAAAATCAGTTCTACATAAGCGCGATGTAAACTATTTCTTAGTTAACTATTTCATGTCATATTTGTCCAATAAACATCACTGTGCATTTCGAAATCAATTCGACATACATGTCCACACATTGTATACAACACTGATAATTGATTCTATTCACTTCTTTTTATATAGCAGCTGTCAAGCACTCATTTTCATCAGTAAAACCGTCTGCGTGAAATTACGTTATATAAAATGTCTCCGAAGCCAAATATTGTAAATCTCGTCCAAGAACAACCCATTAGGGCAAAATGTCACTGCAATACTGGATGACATAGCTGCAATAGTAAAATTATGCATTTCATCACAAAATCCGACATTGTTTTTAAACTCACAGATATGCGTTGTTTCCAAGGGATACCACGTTACGGTACTACTAAAAGTATTTGCTTGTGTATGACATGAGAAATACTTACAAATTAGTAACGGGGATAGGAGTTGAGATGGCATAGTTACGTATGGTCACGTAGTGTTGGGCACAGAAAGGTCCCGTAGTGTCTGCCTATGTAGTGACTGCGGCAGTGAGCTGTAGTAAAAACATTCGCTGTTAAGAATTACCTGTGTACTTATGCAAAAAGAAATGTGCGGACGTAACTAAGTGCTTAGTACTGCTGCTCATATACTAAAAACTGATCAATACATCAGCGGCGGACCGTATCCAGTAATGGCGTTTGATGTCCAATCGGTTGTCAACAGGCAATCAGAAACAGAAATACAGCGTTTAACATTTACAGTTGACTCAAACGGTTACATTAATTATGACCCGAGATAAGTAATCCAAATGTCTAAAAGTATAACGATACAGAAACAAGTGAACGACTATGGACAAACACTTATTTTGTCTTAAAACTGTGTCAACACAAAGAGATAAGATATCGGCTTGACATGAAGCAAAGATGAAAACATAAGCAGTCTCAAAGAAAACGGTCATTATTAAAATGAAGACCATATTGTCAGTTGGGGCATGTTGGGTTTTATTTGTTTTTATACACGTTGAAGCCACAACAGGTGGCGATTTTCAATAATTGCTTGCCAGGCTGTCTGTGATCGAAGAACAACAAGCAATTTCTGAAAACCAATCGCTGCGCTTGAAATGGAAAAAAAGGTTATCACAGAACAGAATGGTTGAATTAAAAAAAATACAAGACATTGTCCGACAGAAGAGTCGCTGCGCTTGAAAGAAAACATGCATTATGTTACAGAAGAAATTATACGCTTGATATTTTAATGAAACTGAATGCACAAAACGTCGCGCTCGAAACCGAAACGATTATGTCTGACAAAAACCCCACTACGCACGGATACGACAAGACACTTTCTTACAGGGCAATCACATCGGTTGAGAAGAACAAGAAACGGCCTGACAGAACACCCGCCAAGCTGGAGAAAGCCCATGAAATGTCACCTAACATGAATGGTTAATAGGATAGCCTCACTGCTGTCGTTGAACTTGCAAATCGGCTTACTGCTGGTAACGTTTTGTTATTTTCATTTGGCGTGAATGTATGAATATCTGTTAAAATCAATGGTTTATCAAGGCATGTACGTGGCTTTTGTTTAACTTTGAACGGGTTTCAAAGCCTTTGACTATTGACTGTAGACAATCTAATTTTTTGACAAAGTAAATAAATACATTTTTATTAATATTGACGGATTCTGAATCCTTTAGAATATTTAATAAACAATGTCCGAATCTATTTTACTTTCGTTACAGTTCATCAGCCCAAACACAGAAGATTTGTTGCAGAGAGGATTGTTGCATTTTCTGCAACAGAAGGCAGCTCAACAGGAGCATATCGGGCTTAATCAGAACATCATCTTCGAGCAGGTCGTTACGAATGAAGGAGGCGGGTACCATCCAAATCACGGTGTATTCACTGCCCCTCAATCTGGCGTTAACGTATTCTCGTCTACGATTATGGCTATGATTATTCTTATGGGGAGATCCATTCTGCAATCGTTCACGACGGAAACGTTGTCGTCCGCATGTTTTCTCATTCCGTTGGAACCCAGGAACAAAGAAGTCAGACGGTTGTTGTAAGCCTAAATGCTGGGGATGAAGTCGCTGTTCAAAATATTGACACTCCAGATGATAGTATTTACGGAGGACTGTATTCGTCCTTAAGTGGATAATTGGTAGGACTTCAATAAACAAGTACATCGGGCTAAAGCTGATATCAACTGTTGACATAATAATTGACCCATGCAAATAAAAGTACTTATGCAAATATGTGATTTCATTATAATTTAAAACACCATACGGTGTCTATCCAAATAAGACATTGTTAAAATATAATAATAATATAATTGTTATTTAGCAGTTATC
This sequence comes from Dreissena rostriformis, assembly GCA_007657795.1. Lineage (NCBI taxonomy): Eukaryota > Metazoa > Mollusca > Bivalvia > Myida > Dreissenidae > Dreissena > Dreissena rostriformis. The sequence continues at coordinate 122,656 of VMBQ01002719.1, forward strand.
TTTATTTCAAGTAGCATATGGACACATTTTACATGATATTTTTATTTATTTTTTGTAAAATTGAAAAAAAAACAACGATACTACGATGTTGAAATAGTGTGTTTTGTTAATAATCGTGGGCTAAGTGGGCTTAAGTGTCAGTTTTGGCATGCTTTCAAACCAGTTTTATGTGTAAGATTGACCGTTTTAATGAGTTGAGTCCAAACTGATTTATATTTTATTGTTTAATGTCGTGATGTTGATATTGTCGTGTTGTGGAGGCAATTGGTAACTTGTCTTAAATAGAAAAGTAGGTGTCGCAAAACAAAATGTCCTGATAATCTACTGGAGTTGTACTATATGTTTAACGTGTGAATTGTGCATGATGACATTTCAAACTGATTTGAAACAAATCATGATATCATGAAGACGCGTCTAGTGCAAAATCGTGCGACTCGCTTCGAAGTCATGTTCACAGTGAGAAATTGAAGTATTTGCATAATTATGCATTATATGGAAATAGCGGTTGAGAATTGGACATAATGACGTCTCGAAATAGTTACATAGTGGCCACAATTGATTATCATATAAATCATTTTGTCGCTTTGGAACAAACATGCCGCTCGTGTCAAGGGGCACACGTAACAAGTGAAGATTGGGAACAGTCTATATATGATATACTGATAGTAAATGTTCGTGTGGTTATTTCTTTATCGTGCAGGATGTGGTTGCAAAATAAGTTCACGAAATAAATCATCTTATCGATCTAGATGACAATATGTTGTAGGTCATTAGGAATTACTTGCACTCAAAATAGATGCCGCTAGGGGAATCCATCCATACAATATTAGTGCGCGCTTGGGTCCAACTTCTAAAGAATGTGGATATAAAGTGTTATTATTAATTTTGTATTTATGTTATGTGCACGTTTATGCATGTCATTAAACAAAACTGTGTATATACGTCCAGAAATGATTAATATGTTTCCAAGATGGAGGAGTTGATATAGCAATTGAAAACACAATAGCATGTACTGTTTGTTAAAGAATTACATGATTTATCGAGGCGGCTCTTCAGTTATTATAACATAAATTTAGGTGCAAAGCTTCTAAAATAGTATACATGTATGTGTGTCGTGTTCTCCAGTTATAAGAAAGCAATCGCTTTTTTATAAATCGCTAATTGCATATGAATAATTGTGAATAATTAAGACAAACATGCTTATACAAAACAGGGCCCCATTGAACAACATTATACTTAACATAACTCTCGGAGACAGCTTTGTAATAAATTGACAGTATCAGAAAGGGTGTAAAGATACGACGATTACTCAATGGCCGTGGAATTAGAGCATTAATGAGCCGCGTTCTGGGAAACCTGGACTTAATTCTTGTGTGTAAAGCGATGTTTCAGCTTAGCTTGTGCAATCCGAAAAAGGCTAATCAGGGATGACACTCGCATGACTTTGTATATGATTTTCGTTCAAACAAAGTTTCTTCAAGAATCACATCTAGTTTAGGTTGAACGTGTCGTCCCTGATTATCTGTGCGGATTGCACAGGCTTATCCGGGACGACAATTTACGTACATGCATTAATCCCAGTTTTCCCAGATCGAGTAATAGATTTTAACTTGATGAAGCTATTTCTTAAACCAAGAACAACATTTTCCAGGGCCATTTTGCGAACTTTGATTACGCCTCTATTTAGATTATCATGAATTATTTTCCATGAGGATTAACGCTGTGTTCGAAATGGTTTGCGATGTTCAATATATGCATATACGATATAGTGTAATTTGTTAAAAAACGAAGCAAACGCCTGTTTTTACGCGAATTAAAAAACATGTTGTTGTTATTTACTTATCTTTTTCCCACTTGAACAACAATAAACCATCATTACAGTTTTTCAGATTCCAGGATCAACGTTTGTTTTAGTCTGACAATTCCTCAAACAGTACTCGTCATAGCGTTCCAATTGTTTGAAGTTAGACCGTCCTTAATGTACGAAAGGTGTTAAATTTAGAGTGTGTTTAGTTATCCGTTAAGTCATTGTTATATTGCATTTTGCTTTTAGTTAAGTTCATTAAATGAATAACGTGCACATTAATTCAATCAAATCGTTCGCTTAGAGAGACACTTTCGCGAATCCTAATGGGTTGAGGATTTAAAAAAAAAAAAAAACAGTACAATGTGCGAACAAAAAACAACACTTTAATTCCTGTTCCTAACTCCCGACGGATTTGCTTTCATTCAATAACTACAAAACACGTTCTTCACATACCGACTTCGATTTTAAAAATCAATCTCCAATTTAATAAGACAAACAATACTTTTGAATCGTTTTTAAAACAGAATAGCTCAAGCAATAGATTGCCAAATATGCAGGAAACGACAACACAATACTCCATATGAGACATAAAACAATGTTTGTGGTAGAATCAGCAAGCTGAAAAACATTAATATTTTCGCAGCATCTTGTTTTCAATAGCCTCTACACATTCTCATTATTGTTTTTTTTATTTACTAAATTGAGCCTCGAGCTGTGAAAACTAGACTTAATTCATGCGCGTAAATTGTCGTCCTTGATTAGCCTGTGCAGTCCGCATATTAACATTGAACCTCGTTCTGTGAAAACAGGGTTTAATGCTATGCGTAAAGTGTCCTCCCAGATTAGCCTTTGCGGACGACACTTTACGCCTAAGTGGATTTTCGCTAAGAAAAGACTTCCTTCAAACAACAAATACCATAAAGATGGAAAGTGTCGTCCTATTTTAGCCTGTGCCAAACGCATTAAGCCCAGTTTTCGTAAGTTCGCATACACGACGGTTTAATGTATTTCACATTTTATTCCACGAAGATGAAATGGATTCCGGGTATTTGCCTAAGTTCATCTTATGTGCGGGAAGGAGGTTTTGGCAAAGGGTAGTGTTTATACACAGTGTAGTAATACAAGTTTATACTCTTATTTCAAAATTTATTTATGAGATAATCCCCCCATAATATACGAATAGTTAAATAAATACAGTAACTGGTTTTAGTATAATGCTTACATAACATAGAGCTGGTTTACACAAGGTTTCAATTTTAATTTATATTCTTAGTAAATGGTTTTGGTATAATGCATGTGACTACACGTTTCCTCGCACCCAACTTTCTTTGAAATGCATTTCAGCCGTATGACCACAGCAGTTTAATCGCAATGCTTACGGGGATTTTTTCCAAATATTGAAACAGTAGAAGGAAATAAAAATATATATAGGATCTTACATAAGTTGTCAAATCATACAATATTTTATTAAACGTGTTCAGGAATTTTGTTAGTAAGCGAGCCTTTGACGAGCTTACTAACGAATTTTTCTGGACGAGTTTAATAAAATATGGCATGATATGACAACGAGTGTCAGATCTTTTTTATCACATGCTTTTAAACTAAATTAAATACATCGTAATTGACCAAACAAATGCTCATAAATCTAAAAGTTGTTTACTATCGTGACGTCATTTCATGTTGACGACGTCATTTCACCCAAATAAAGCCATGCGATTGGTAAGTTATTGATTCGGTAGCCAATGAAAACGATTAAAAATGTTGTATTACACATGTGTAATATAAAACAATACGTAATGTATGTATTACATTGAAAACAAGATATAGCATGTGCTAAAAATAAATTCGAAACATTTGAGATTGAAATAAAAATGATGAAAAGTAAAATATATTTTATTTTTTTACAACTTCACGTAAATTAAGACTACACATTATTTTCGAAAAAGTTGATATAGAATAAGGAGTTAAAGTAACTTTGTTCCGTATATTAAGTGTTCATCTGGAATACGTTCTATTTATGCCTAATAACATAACAACACTGGCATAGTTAAACGACTATGCACCAATACTTCTTTTTTTTCTACATTTTGCCGGCACAACGAGATAAGATATGGCCTGTCGTGTAGTACATGATTAAAACATTGACATTGTCGAAGTTCACGTTCAGTACTAAAATGAAGACCATATTGTCGGTTTGGAGATTTTGTGTTGTATTTGTATTCACGCACGTTGACGCGATAGCAGATGTCGAGTTACAATCAATACTGGCGAGGCTTTCTCTGCTCGAAGAAAAGCAAGCATTTACCGACAAAAAATCGCTGCACTAGAATCAGAAAATAAGTTGTCACATAAAAGAATCTCGGACTTTGAAAAATACAAGACATTTTCCGACAGAAGAGTCGCTGTGCTTCAAAGAAAAAAAATGCATTATGTAACAGAAGAAAGTATGCACTTGATATTTTAATGAAACTGAATGCACAAAAAGTCGCGCTCACAACCGAAACGATTCTGTCGGACAAAAACACCACAACGCACGGATATGACCAGACACGTTCTTACAGGAAAGTCACATCGCTTGAGAAGGACAAGACACGGTCGGACAGAACAGTCGCCAAGCTGAAGGAAGCCCATGAAATATCACCAAACTGGAGTGGAAAAGAGGATGGACACACTGCTGCGGTCGAACTTGCAAATCGGCTTACTGCTGGTAACGTTTTTCTTATTTTCATACATATGGGTATATATTTTAATATATCTGTTAAAACAAATTAAATCAATGCGTTTTCATACATATACGTGGGTTTTGTTAAAATTAGTTTAAATTTGAACGGTTTTCTAAGCGTTTAACAATTGAATGTATAAAATCCAATGTTTTGAAAAAGTAAATAAATACATATTGACAAATTACAAACCCTTCAGCATATTTAACAAATAATGTTAAAATATATTCGACTTTCGTAAATAAATACATTTTGATTAGTATTGACAGATTACGAATCCTTCAGAATATTCAGCGAATAATGTTAAAATCTATTTTACTTTCGTTGCAGTTCATCAGCTCAAACACAGAAGATTTATTGCAGAGGGGATTGTAGCATTTTCTGCAATGAAAGCAGCCCAACAGGATCATATCGGTCTTAATCAGAACATCATCTTCGAGCAGGTTCTCACGAATGAATGAGGCGGGTACTATCCAAATCACGGTGTATTCACAGACCCTCAATCTGGTGTTTACGTTTTCTCGTCGTCGATTATGGCTATTGCTAATGGGGAGATTCATACTGCCATAGTACACAACGGACATGTTGTCGTCCGCATGTTTGCTCATTCTGCTGGCACACACGACCAAGGTAGTCAGACGGCTGTCATTAAGCTGAATGCTGGGGATGATTTCGCTATTCAAAATATTGACTACCCAGATGACCAAATTTATGGAGCTCTGTACTCGTCCTTCAGTGGGTATTTGATACTTCAATAAACACGTACTTCGGGCTCAAGCTGATATTAATTGATTAATTGATTGATTTTTTTTCCAGGTTTTAAAACACATAATTATCATTCAAAATTACATAACAATTTTAACTAAAAGCATTTGTGAGATTGCTGCTGATCAAAACCTATGGTATAAAACCTGCCATAAAATAATATAAAATATGATTTGACAAAGAAAATGAACACAAAAGTGAAACAATATAAAATAGTCTTAAGGAAGCGTATCACCTCAAATTAGATTTGAAGGGAACAGATCAGCAACTGCCATACACTTAAAATATGATATAATGTTACTATAATGGAATATAATATATTGCTTGATTATCACAGTTAAACATGTCACATATATTTGTTATCACAGATTTTTAGCACAGACTAGTAATTTGATATATTATAGAAACAAATTCACAACTTTAGGGAAAAATCAAAATATCAACTGTAGAATTATCAGTTGACCCATGTAAATAAAAGTACTCTCTCAAATATGTGACTTCATTATAATTAAAATACCAATACGGTTAGTATCCAAAGCAAACATTTTGTTTAATACAATAAAAATGTAATTTAACAGTTCTCTTGATTTCAAGTAGTACAAGGACACATTTTACATGTAACTTTCCGTTATTTTTGTATAATTGAAAAAACAAAACTATGATGTTGAAATTTTGTGTTTTGTTAATAATCCTGGGCTAAATTTCAGTTTAGGCATGCCTTCAAACCGTGTTACATTGACCGTTTCAATGAGTTGAGTCCAAACTCTTTTATATTTTATGAGTAATGTCGTGCTGTTTATATTGTCGAGTAGTGTAGTAAAGGCAATTGGTAACTTGTCTTAAATAAAGACTAGCAGGTGTCGGTAGAAAATTATGTCCTTATAATATGACTGGAGATGTATTGTATGTTTTACGTGTGAAATTTGCATGATGACATTTAAAACAAATCATGATATTATGAAGACGCGTCACATGCAAAACCGTGCGGCTTGCTTCGAAGTCACATGTTCACAGTGAGTAATTGAAGTATTTGCATATTCATTATATGAAAATAGCGAAAGTGGATTTTCATGTCCAACCCATTATTTGTTGTGCATGATAGCGTTTCAAAATTGTAAAAAAATGGCCACAATTGATTATCATATAAATCAACATGTCGCTTTGGAACAACCATGCCGCTCGTGTCAAGGTCAGGGGCACACGTAACAAATGAAGATTGTGAACAGTCCATATATGATATACTGATAGTACATGTAACAAATGAAGATTGTGAACAGTCCAAATATGATATACTTATAGCACACGTTACAAGTGAAGATTGTGCACAGTCCATATATGATATACTTATAGCACACGTAACAAGTGAAGATTTTGAACAGTCCATGTATAATATACTGATAGCACACGTAACAAGAGAAGATTGTGAACAGTCCAAATATGATATACTTATAGCACACGCAATAAGAGAAGATTGTGAACAGTCCATATATGATATACTGATAGCACACGTAACAAGAGAAGACTGTGAACGGTCCAAATATTATATATTGATAGCAGATGTTTCAAGATCAAGGGCACACGTAACAAGTGAAGATTGATTGTGAACAGTCCATATATGATATACTGAAAGCACACGTAACAAGAGAAGATTGTGAACAGTCCATAAATGATATACTGATAGCACACGTAACAAGAGAATATTGTGAACAGTCCATATATGATATACTTATAGCACACGTAACAAGTGAAGATTGTGAACAGTCCATATATGATATACTGATAGTACACGTAACATGCGAAGATTGTGAACAGTCCAAATATGATATACTTATAGCACACGTAGCAAGTGAAGATTGTGAACAGTCCATATATGATATACTTATAGCACACGTAACAAGTGAAGATTGTGAACAGTCCATGTATAATATACTGATAGCACACGTGACAAGAGAAGATTGTGAACAGTCCAAATATGATATACTTATAGCACACGCAATAAGAGAAGATTGTGAACAGTCCATATATGATATACTGATAGCACACGTAACAAGAGAAGATTGTTAACAGTCCAAATATTATATACTGATAGTAGATGTTTCAAGATCAAGGGCACACGTAACAAGTGAAGATTATTGTGAACAGTCCATATATGATACACTGATAGCGCACGTAACAAGAGAAGATTGTGAACAGTCCAAATATGATATACTGATAGTAGATGTTTCAAGATCAAGGGCACACGTAACAAGTGAAGATTGATTGTGAACAGTCCATATATGATATACTGATAGCACACGTAACAAGAGAAGATTGTGAACAGTCCATATATGATATACTGATAGTAGATGTTCGTGTGCCTATTTCTGTATCGTGCATGATGTGATTTTGAAAAAAAATCACGAAATTGATCATCGTATCCATCTAGATGGCATGTCGCATGCACCAACTATGCACCAACTTATGTATTGCTTGTTAGGATTTCCGTATTTGAAGAAAAACAGGCATTTTCCGATAAATGCATCGCTGCGCTTGACACGGAAAATATATTGTAGTACGAGAAAAGAATTACATTCTTAGAAAAATACAAGACATTGATACATGGACATCTTATATATTCTAAAACACTGCTTGTTGAAAACATAAAACAGTTTTAAAACGAATTCTGCTTTGAGTTGTGGTTCTATAAAACAAAAACAACAACAACAGCAGCTGTACAACAAACAATATGAAATTATTGATGTCACTTACCAATATTTTGTAGTTTATTTGGAATAACTTGCACTTCGAATGGACTGCCGATAGCACATTTCATGAGTCCGTTCGTTTTGTTAAATTATGAACGATCCAGACGATACTACGTTTTGACATGTGTATTCGCCTTAAATGTATTTACAAACAAACTGCAACACTATAGGCATTCTACTGTTGTCACTTATAGCAAATGTTTGTAAATGTGTTCAATATATAGTAATATATTACTTGCGCGTCATATAGAATCTACATGTATGCTATAAAACTTAACACAAAACGTTTTACATGGTTTATTACTGTGTATGTCTTAACGGATTTTGCGTAGAGACTCAATATGTAATAATGCACTTCTGCTTTTGCCCTACAAATGGAGGTAACGTTTTAAAGCACAATAAACACTCAAAATCAACGAATATTTCGTAAAATATTTCGTAAAATAAAGTTAACCCATACAAAATCAGTGTTCTTTATAGCAATAGCCAAAATTGCAACGTCATATGTGGTTTGGTAACATAGATTTAACGAGAATCAAAATGATATAAAATATAGAAATCAATTTACCGGGGGCTTATGTATTCAATGAGTGTGATCTTTATATCAATTTGCATCCGTGTATAAGAAGACATACGCGCACAATGTTGACTAAATTTGAAGGTTTAACATGTATTTAGTATAGTGTGACCTAAAAGTATCTCAATTAAATGGCGACAGCAACAAAACAATCGTGCTCTGTGCACAATTAAGAATATCGAACTCCTTCGAACATCTTGTCTTTACATGTAAGCGCAAAGCTTAGAACTCGGTGGCGGGGTAAAAGCGGCCTACAATAAAACACACTCAATAAAGCCCGCAACCTATTGTTTATGCCTCCCAACGAAATCGCCCCTCATGTATGACTGTATGTATTTAAATTCTTATCACATTAAAGTATGTGTCATCCACAAATGATGTTTACATTTTTAGTATACTCTTGGTTGATCATAATAATGTCTTTGGTCAGAAAACAAAATTGTGTCACACCAATGATCTAAACATTGCGTTTTCTCAGAAAGAAGGAATGAGTTATTCTCATTCGCATTTTCAATTCAATTATTAATGTCAACTGGTCTCAAGCATAATCACATGCTTTGGTATCCACATTTGTATCTATATTGGCAATAGTCCAGAAATATAACTGTTGAATATTTATTTCTTTGTTCGCGTTGGAAATTTCCTTCAGTTACGATTTAAAAATATTTACACTTTGTGTTAGATGGTATTTGGACACTGAATGTTTTTAATATCGTACGTGTAATTGTCTTCAGCATAAAAGAAGCGCGGATACTGCCACGTACTGTTATTAAAGTGGGAGTTTATTTACATATATTTGATTTTGTTACATTTACTTCATTGACATTGAAATATGGTAATTAAGGTAATTAAATGGCGGATTTTATTTTAGATTAGGATATCGGCCAGAAGTTATCCCAAACATGATACGTATTATAAACCTACAACGGTTTAATGCATTGATTTAAATTTGTTTGTTTTTTGGGGGTTGTTTTTATACTCAAGGTTCAGAGTAAAGTAAAAGCTCACAGCCAATTAAACTTGGCGGCACATGGAAGTACAAACTATACTTCGACACCGAAGCTGCCTTAAAAGAGAGCGCAAAATACGACAACATTAAAGAAGAGGACCTTATGACCAAACTTAGAGCTCTTGTCGGTGTTGATGAGGATATTATACGTGCGTATGCATATGAATTACCATATGTTCGTCGTGTTTAAAACGCAAAATTGGTGGTGGTCAATCGAACAAGATTCGAGTGGCATCACTATACAGCGCAGTAAACTTCAAATATGCTCTACTATATACAATAAGACAGAAACAACCTGTACCAGTTCTACATTTGATGCTCTTCGACAAAGGAAATTTTAACGTCCACCACCTTGTATGTTGGCTGTATCTAGCCGGAGAGTTGAAGAAGGAATATCATGTCATCGATAGCAACTGCAAACAGTGTGTTCAATTATGTTTCTAAAAATAAGATCATTTTATCTGCTCATTTAACAGCTTTTCAATTATAAATTTCGGACACAAATAAAGCTGCGATGAACAAAAGAAACTGTTCGGATCCGAATCGATATTTAGATTTTACTACATGTTTGGTCCGGATATTAATCAATTAATGTCATGAATAAAGCTTGCATTAATTAGACTATCTAAAGAAATTGTTTAATGTATTTTTAACAATTAATGTATAAAAATGGTGGTAAAATCATACCAAAGTACACAAATGTGGAAATGTTTGAAACACTTGGTCTGATCCAAGAAAGTTCTCAGTCGTCTCAGAGAATAAAATACTTAAGTATCGTAATAGATTAAGTGCTAATAAGCCACGGGTTTGGATGGTTTTCCATGTAGGTTCCTTAGGGACAGTGCAACAGTTATTGCCAGTCCATTAACCCACATTGTTAATCTTTCCATTATACAGGGTTCTGTCCCTGATGATCTTAAAAATGCCCGAGTTATCCCTCTATATAAGAAGAACGATAAAACCGAAGTTGGTAAGTATCGACAAGTTTCTATGTTGAGCATTATTCCAAAGATATATGATCAAATTGAAGGTTATTAAAATCAGAAAAATATTTTATATAGTTTTCAGTCTGGTTTCAGGCGCGGGTTTTCAACAGATACTTGTCTCATCCATCTTTCAGATTTCGTTAAATTTCAAATGGATAAAGGTAATATGGTTGGAATGGTTCTCCTTGATCTGCAGAAGGCTTTCGACACCGTCAATCACAGTATTTTGATAATGAAATTAAAAGCCATTGGTCTCAGTTCAGATGCTGTCCTTTGGTTCCAGTCTTATCTCTCTGATCGACATCAGTTAGTTGATGTATCAGGTATTCATTCCAACCTGGCTTCTGTCACATGTGGCGTACCCCAAAGTTCAATTTTAGGCCCCCTTCTATTTTTGATCTACGTTAACGACATGTCGGCAGTGGCCAAAAACAAACTTTTGTTATATGCTGATGAATCAGGGATCCTTGTGTATGGTAAAAATATAGCCGACATTGAACTTCTTTTATCGTCAGAGTTGGAGCGTTTAAGTGAATGTCTTATAGATAACAAGCTATCACTTCATCTAGGTAATTCAGAATCCATACTATTTGGTTCAAACCTCAGTTAAGGTCACAAAGTACTTGAACTATTTCATGTAATGGTACAAATATTCAAGCCACAAGTTCAGTTAAGTATCTCGGTGTAGTTTTGGATCAAAATCTGCCATGTAATGATATTGCAAGGTCTGTGGTTACAAAGTCAAATGCCCAGTTGAAGTTCTTTTACATAAAAAGTAAATATTTGGATCTTCGCACTAGGAAAACTTTGAACATGTCCTTGGAACAATGTCATTTTGACTATGTTTGTTCTTTTTTATTTTCTAGTTTGACTCAATATTGGAAAACTAGGCTTCAGATTTCCCAAAATAAATTGATCAGATTTGTCTTTGATATGCATAGCAGGTCTCATGTTGGTATTGAACAATTTAAGTCTCTAAACTGGTTATCTATTTCTAAGAGAGTAGATCAATTAACACTATGTCATTTTCATAAGATTAAGTCAGACACATGTCCTGAATATCTTAAGGAGCATTTTGTACCCCTGAATTTGACCCATGACCGATGTACCAGATCTGCACTCCCTGTGACCGGTTCACTTGATGGAAGTTATAGTTTTTGTGACACTGGGAGATTTTCTTTACCAAAATTTGGAAGTTTTGATAAGAAATCTTTTGCTTACTATGGTATTAGCTTTTGCTTAGAAATCTTTTGCTTACAATGGTATTAGCTTTTGCTTACAATGGAATAGTCTCCCACAATCACTTAGGGATATCGAATCTTCCCACTCGTTTAAGCATGCCATAAAACCCCACTTAATGGCCAGTTGATTTAATCACAGTCATTTTAACTTAGCTTTAATCATTGTACCTGTTTTATTCAAATTTTAGTTAAACATTGACCATGTTTCCCTTTACTGCATATTGATCTTAAATCAGTGCTTTTTTTTAAATAATATGGAATGTCTTTAAAGCAGTTGGATTAAAGTATGACTGACAAATCTGTGATGCAACATTAAATGTGATACTCATAAACATGTGATATATATTATGTGATCTCATTAAGCCTTCCTAACTGAACTAATATTTTTGTGCGTACACGGTATTAATTACCATTGATACAAGCAATATGACTTTCTGTGTCAAGTTGCCAAAATATCAGGGACCACAATGGAAATAAGTGAGATCATTTTCGCTTTTTTGTGTTATCCCTGGTAATGGTAAGCATTTCATGGTCATATTTATTTATTTGAACTTATATTTGTTATATTATTCCATGTATAACTTAACTAGTCTTTCTTCTTTTGTTTGTATCTTACCATGATTTGTGCATCCGTGCCAAAATAAAACTACTAAAATTACAAATGGTTTGTTTTTCAGTGATAACATGTGATAACATGTCTATTATTGGTTTATATGTACAGTGATGTTTATTGTTTGTATTTAACTCTAAGAAAGGCGCAATGCGAGCTGACAACATAGTCTATATACTTAACCAAGAGCTTTGTGCTTTTTTTATTTGCTAGCTTGAAATTATGTTGCAGTTCACAGCTTTATATACAGTTTTCGGGCGTTTTAGGCTTGATCTTTTCGATTTTTCTTTTCACGAGAGACCTTTGGAATTCGGCATATGGCACTAGATTGTGTTCAATTCCTTGCCTATTTGTAATCGTCATTTCAAATGTATAATAATCCCAAACGAGGTTTGTTACTTTTTCTAGTACGTTGAAGATTTTCGGCAGTCATAACAGCTCGCGAATGCACTTTTACAAACTCCGGCCGTAACAAACTGCCAAATATGCAATGCAAGTGCTTACACTCTGTGTTAACATAAGGGAATCACACCAGTCACACTCGGGAAAACACATGTTAAAGGGACTTGTTCACACTTTGATAAATTGACAAAATTGAAAACAATTGTTTCGGATTTGCAAATTTTCATT
>VMBQ01002720.1:0-33110 GCA_007657795.1 Dreissena rostriformis
TACATAAATCCGGCGAAGTTTTCATCATACCCTGATAAGGTGGCATACGGAAAACAAAACAGATGCTCTAGGTAAATATGTACAAGTAACAATTCTAGGTCAACGGCTAATTATGAGAAAGCAATTTCTGTTTGTCCAATCCTCGCCTTAAAAGAACAAAATTATTAACGGACGTATCTTTGTGAGAATGACTTCATGTTTGTTTGTTGTGTTAACTTTGAAATGCTCATCACACGTTATTTCGCGTTATGTTTGCTATTGTAATCTTATTGCTGCCAGGCAGTTTTCCTCTCTTAATTTCTTTCGAATAACTATATTCCCGTTTCTTGGGGTCTACCTTTAAAACATTTGTCTCAATCAGTTTTGGTTCTTGAAAACAAAAATATGAAAGTAAGGTGCAAACCAATTTTGAATAAACATTACCCTTAACCAATTTGTTAAAGGCAGATTCAAATAATTTGGCGCCTAAACAGTGCATATTTTTAATATACAGTAGCATATATTTGTTTTTATACAAAATGTTATTTTCCCATTCAGTAGTTTAGTCCATATGTGTAAAACATTGGGCTGGCGCTGATTGTGTGTCTCCGAATTCACTTATCTTAAGCTGTGTATGTGGTTTGATACTTATAATGAGGTCAGCAAATTTGGCCCATTTATTAAATAGAAGTCTATTTAATAGGGCTCCACTTTGGGTCACCTGAAATTCATTGAAGTACCACAAAGCAGGAAAGTAAAACCAGGGGGACAGTCGGTAAGCTTGTGCAGAGTTTCTTCAGGCGAACGAGTGGTCTACTCTTGGTGAGTCAACTAATAACTAATTTTATTAAGGTAGCGTACCGTTATTAATGTTCGCGTTATTTTTTTTTTTGGCTGATTGCGATATTCCTAGCAAAGTCTACTCGGGTCATAACGACTACATTCGGCATAGTCCGATTCAAAATTGTTTCCTATAAAGTTTCGTTTTTTCCCTTTTGCGATTATTAATAAAATACAAAGTTCTTTGCTAATTTTGAATCCAAAAGATCTGAACAAAAGGTTATAACACAATTAAGGATAAATAACACAATAGGAAATGACCATATAAAGATACTTATAGAAAAAAAGAATATTACTCAATCCTCTATACACCTGATATTTTACTGAATCATGATGACAACAGTCCTTTTCTTTGAAAATGTGTTGTAAAACTGTCAGATGAAGATAGAGAAAAACACCCCGAACAATTAATAGAATACGAATATTGCAACGCTTTGAAGGAAATAAAAAAATAACAAGAGCCCAGGATAAGACGGTTTAACCATTGAATTTTACAAAACGTTTGGAATGATATTAAGCAGTATTTAATTAACTCCTAAATTTTTTCATTTGAACACGGACATTTAACCCACTTCAAAATCAAGGAATTATATAACTTTTGCCAAAATGGAAAACGATATTTTATCCCTAAATAACGGCGGCCCGTGTCTTTTATAAAAGTGGAATACAAAATTGCTACAAAATCGATTGCAAATAGAATAAAAATTCATTGAAAAGTTTTTTAACTCATAACAACCAGGATTTATCAAAGAGAGATATATTGGTGAAAATATACGAATTTTAAATGAAATAATCAAAAAAGTTACTGAAAATAACGAACCTGGACTCATTTTCTTTTCGAAAAAGCCTTTGAAAACCTCATCAGCACATTAAATTTTTTTTTCTACCATATCAAGATTAAAACAAAACAATAACAAGAGTTCAGTTATGACACTAGGTTCATTAATACAATTCAACAAATGATACTATGGAATACAATATTGCAAATACATTACAGGAAATTAACTACTGTTTACAAAAATAGAAGAAATGGAAACTTTCTTTAATCAGAAAAAGTATTGTTCTTAAAACGTTTGCTTTACCAAAAATAATTTATTCCCTTTCTGCCCAAATGAAAGCATAGTCAACGAACTATAAAACAAAAATGTTCACAATTATTTGGAACGAGAAACCTGATTAAATCTAACAAACACAAATAATACAAGATTACACACGAGGTGGGGTCAAAATGATCGACATAGAAAGTTTAATAGATGGCTTAAAGCCACTTGTGATCAAACGTTGTATATACCAGCGTGAATCAAATCCGACGGCTCTTTACAGTTATTTTTTAGAAAATTACGGCAACTTTTTCATTTTAAGAAATTGTATTAAGCAAAATGATATTAAATCATAAAATATTAAATCATCATTTCTAAACGAAATTGTAATTTCTTTCGCTAAACTAAATATCCAAACGAAAATAGACAATATATGAGAAGAAATAATTTGGAATAATTCATACCATACATTAAAAACAAACACACTGGTCTTTTGTTTTACAAAAAATGGCATGACATCTGAACGACCTCAATGCGTAGATGGCGTAAAGAAAGCAATTTCAGCTGCGATCAGTATTGTCAGAATTATGTCTTTTGCCATTTTTCGTCGAGTCCGATGGCGAAACAATCGAACAAGGAGTCACAATGGTCGAATGTATGCACAAGGCATTTATTGGTATTATGAAATGGTATGAACTGTAACTGCGTCATTCGTAATTCAATTTTAAAATAACTAACCATAAATGTTCACAAGAAGGAGACGGAGTTTCGCATTAAAAAAACGTTTCCCTACCTGAAGTTCAATGTCAAATAGAGGGTCAAGGTCAAATTAGGCCAAATAAATCATGCTACTTTTCAATAATATTCACCACGTGGAGACAGTGTGTCTTTTTAAACAAATATCTAATAAGCTTATCGGCAAAGGTCCTGCTTTGAGGTCAAAGGTCAGGTTAAAACTGTTTTTGTTTGCATACATTCCTTTTAAAAGAGATTTGTTCAGCATGTAGCTCTAGGCTAAGGTCGCATAAAGAGTTTTATAGTCGAATTCGCACTTCTGAAAGCCTTACAGACTGCACATGCATCATTGATCATGTACTTTTTTAAGAACTTACCACAAAGTGTCACCATGTGCAGATGCAGTGTCGCAAATTAGACCTGTCATCTTAGCTCTTAGAAGTAAGTTTCCAATTTTGCAATAAGATAGCTTGTCTGGACTGTTACGTACTATTCACAAATGCTCACCATGCAGATAAAGTGCCACGCGCAATTATAACTGTACCCTTGGACAAAAGGTGAACGTCGCATTTAAAAGTATTTATGCGCATTCTTGAAAATGAGCTTGTCGAAATATTGCCAATAGGCATTTGGTTATGAACTGAGCTTATAGCGAGGAAAATTTTTCTACTATCCCCTACGTTGGCTTTGGCATCCGAGAACTGAAAACATGTATATTACATTTTAAAATGACAGCATAAGACGAGTCTGGTAACTGAAGCTGGTAATTTCTATAAAGTAGGGACCCCTTTTAATTAAACATTTACGTACCTTGCAAGGTAGTTTACAGCGTTTAATTTGGTAGGCGTGTTGCTAAGGAATGGCTTGCGGAATTTCAATTAAACTTTAATCTCATATTGCCCTATAGACCAATTTTGTTATCTTTAATGGTTGAGATTTGATTTCTCACAATTGGACGCCTTGCTTAAATGTTAACACATTTTTGCATACACTCTATATAGACAGTTTACAACTGTTCGAACTTAAATATTTATAAGAAACTTTATATGTATATATTTTGTATCAAGATTCCCATCCCCTATTGAGATAGCGTATGGGAAAGCTAGGGTCAAGTCTAAATGACAAAATGAATCCTGCTTAATTTAACGATAACAAATTGAGCTACTTTAAATATGACTAATTTGTTTTCTGTTCGCCCTGTTTTTCAATAACGAGCGATTGTTTAAAACTGTGTATATACACGCATAGACCTAGCATGGGATCGAATAGAAGATGGATAGTGCCATGGTCACGGTCATTCTTAGTAAATATTCAAGAATGAATGGTTTATACTCAATTGCCTAAACCAAATTGAGAAATTCTAATAAAACTTCATACACAAATACAAAATGTTCAGAGATTGTAAACGGGGTCGATTCAAGGTCAAAGTCAATATTAATAAAAACAAAAGTTTAACAACTATTAAGTGCACTGATGATGATATACCGGGCGGATTAGGTCTCTCGTTATCAGTCAAGTTCACCATTTCTGAATATGAAGTAATGGTTTCACACAAAATCAGAGAATTCGCGTCTTGAGGAATGTATTGCAAATAAGAAAAATCTGCATTACTTTAAAGTAATAATAACTTGCATGATTAGGCTCGTACAACCCAAAAAGTGTGAATTAGGAAAAAAAAACAGAAACTCTGACAAAGCAAGGAGAGCTGTTGTTGTAAACTTTAATGAATGGTATTCATTTATTAAAAAGTCTCCTAAACAAATAGACCATAGTGCCTTATCATTAACTTCTAATTACATCATTACAATGCTTATAATTGAATCTGTGACGTAATCGAAAATTTAAACGCAAATGCACAGAAAACATATGAAGAAATGTACAACGTCAACTTATTCCTGTGGAAAGCATGGAAAGCTAGGATGTGTTAATTTACAGACGAAAATTATGTAGTACCAACATATGTATGCTTATATAAATAGTAATACTGAAGGTTTATAATGCAAACTGATAAAAATGTATCTATATAGAAAAGAGTATTCAAGTTACAGATACAACATTGTTGCCTGCAATATTTTGAAATACAAACTTCTTCATTAAACACATACATGATAACCGAGTTGTTTTGATAGGTCTGTATTGGTGTGTGGCAGACAGTTTATTAATTAAAGCGACAGTAGTGAAAGGAAGCTGTCATGATGCCACTGCATATATACTGATGCAAAGACATTCGATGGATTCACTGTTTGCCAGTGATAATGGTGTTTGTCTCAGATAATAAGCAACAACAGAGAAACTTATTTTGCTTCCGTCACATTTGACCTCCATTCATTCATACGAGTAAGTCACGAATTGATGTTACTGGAAAGTCAGTAACAACTGTTTTTTTGTTGCTAATTTACGTTATATTCAAACAAAAATGACATAAAACCACGGAGTTTGGTATTATCAATGAGTTAGGTATTGTCAGTCACTAATGTGACCTCAATTCTTTTGTTAGTATGAGAATATTCATGTCATACAAAACAGTTAAATGTTCTTTGTATCTAGAGGTTATTTGAAATCCAAAAATGGCATATTCTATGTTTTGACATATAAATCTATTGTGAGAAACTGTTTGCTTGAAGCAACATCCTAGACATTTCAGTACATTAAACAAAAGAGAAGAGAATTTTAGCAAGCTCGAGAGAACGACTTTGCTAACTCGTTTCCACGAGTTAGTCAGCCAATCAAACTGTTTGTTATATAAATTTAAATTTAAAATATAACTACTACCTTATAAACTATTTAGTTAAAACGTATTTATTTCAAACAAGAATGCATTTACACATGAGACATACAACATTTGTATACAAACAAGTTTGATTTGGATGAGAACGGAAGACTTCGTCTTATATAGTTTTTCTCCATAAGGGTTATATTATCTTGCATGTTTTCAAGCGAACATTATTGGTATTTACTAATACATTTAACAACAATGAGATTGATTTGATAAGAGGAGATATAGCAGTTAATAGAGAAAAGCTAAAAAGCTCTCCTCTTTTTTCAATGCACCCCTTCTTTATGTACTTCGCTGCTCTTTTTTCATGGCACTCCTCTTTTATTCAGTTTTGCACTCCTGTTTTTTTCTATCTCTTTCCCTCGACAACTCGGTCAGTCGTTCCCATGACATAGCTAACTCGTTCACACGAGTTAGTAAGTCGTTCCCACGAGTAAGTATGT
This sequence comes from Dreissena rostriformis, assembly GCA_007657795.1. Classification (NCBI taxonomy): domain Eukaryota; kingdom Metazoa; phylum Mollusca; class Bivalvia; order Myida; family Dreissenidae; genus Dreissena; species Dreissena rostriformis. Next base: position 5,814 of record VMBQ01002720.1, read on the forward strand.
CGTGGGAACGAGATCGAAAAAGAGTGCATTTAAAAAAGAGGAGTGTTTGTTACCTCTATGCCACCGTAGTAAAAACAGTTTCGCTTGCGTTATTACTTTTAACAATGAAAAGATAGATTCAATGAAGCGTCATATTATAATACGTGCAATTGAAAGTTGTAATATTTTCACCGGCGTTGTATGACACAACATAGGTAGCTAAAATATGTGTTTAAAATGAACAAATGTTAACAACCCCTCCGCTAACAAAAAACTATGAATCCGTTTTTCGTAGTGGGCCATTAATAAATTCTATTTATTTAAAGAATATATTTAACTTTTTCATTGGTGATCTTGTATTTTATTCCTTAAATTTATATCGTTTTGTTAACACAAATGGTAGAACGTGGTACAATTTGAAAAAAAAAACTTAAATCATATTAAATAGTGTATTACACGATATATTTTCAGGTATTTTGAAGACGTTCCTATTGGAATTTACCAAGACCGTACTGAATTGAGAGATGATGAAGGATTGCTCCTGGTATATGATGTCCTTCTTTATGCAATCATAATTGTTGTGACAATATCAGAGTAACGAACGGATAATGGAAGAAACAGCCGGAGTAATTGCTTGTCGTTGCTTTCATAAACCAGAATATGATACCTCAATTTGTTTAAAATTTGTTGAATTGTAGAGTCTTGTTTACAAAGAGAAAGTGAGTTGGTGTCTCGAGAGCAAGAGGCATCATGGGGAGCCGGAAGTTTCAAGCAAGCATTGAGTCATAAAAGATTGCAATTGTAGATATGCCTAACCACTTAATTGTTTAGTAATAGCAAGGCATCCAGCATAAGAAATATTGTTTATCATTATTGTTAACATAATTGGCTGTTCTGAGGTTCCAGAAGGCTCAATTGAATTGTGAGGCCGCGCACAAAGCATTAAGTCGCAGCCTCGTAAAGAGGTCTCACGCTCCATATTGTAAAAACTAATGCGATCACAAATGTGAGCATTGCTAAGGTCGCATAATAATAGTATCATTTAAATTAGAAGCAAATCCTCGAAGTATTTTAGTTTTTGGTTCAAAAACATGTTTAAATAAATTGCAATTCCTTTGTCATGTTTTTGTGAAATGGCAAATCTATATTTGGTTTAATTTACTATATATTGAACGTGTTTTATGATACTTTTAAATACTGAAATTATCACAATGTTCATGAATTTAATTGGATTTTCTTAACTGGATGAATAGGAAGTTCTCAAGGTGAGCTAATTGATCAGTTTATGTCTGGCGTCCGTCGTAGTTCGTCCTTTGTCGTGTGTTATATGGTTTGCATAGTCCATTATAGGCTCGTTACCTATATTGACAACACTTTGGAGTCAGCGGACAAGAATAAAACGTGTTGTCATCTGTGAAACCATCACGTCCCGCCGTTTATCTTGACAACATCTAGGTTTAGATGGATTCTGTGTCAGTTTGGTCACCATAAGGACATCGAGTCGAATCTAAGAAAAATGTTGTTAACATTATAGAATCAACCTTTATTACTAAATATTGATTAAACATGGTCAGAATGTTATATAAGTGCAAAGTTCGAATTCGGGTGATGTTGGATAAACCTTAGGTCAAATGTTAACAACCTTATTACCACTCAAACAGCCACATTTGTAATTCAATCGTTATCAAACCTTGTCAGAATGTTAATATTGGCAATATTTAGGCCAATGTTTATTCTATGTCAATTCGGGTCAATAACTAGGTCTTGGAAAACGTTGTTCTCAAGTTATAAGACTCAGTTATTATTCAATATTTGTCGAAATATCCAACTTGAACATATCTAGGCCAAGTAAGGACTTGGATCAAGTGTAAATAACAAAGCTCAGGTCACATCTTATAAAAATCTAATAAACACACACACTGCCTCAATTCTCTGCTAATTACTATTAAACTTAGTATGAATGTTTATGTTAATTATGTATGGAGCCACGTTTAAGATGACTCATTTGTTACATAAAAAAAATAGGTCAGAAGTTCAAATAATTGACAATTGTATGTTTAACTCAGCTAATCGCTTTATGGCCATCATGTTTCTCTTATAATTAACACTTTTTTTGTAGATTAATGCCTTTAATGAAGGGTTTGAAGGAAGATACACATGTGTGGCAAGAGCGGGTACTCTGACTACGAAACACACCATAACACTTTCAATGGATGAATGCTTTCTAGGCAAGTTATATTTAAGTCACAACTAAAATATGGATTCATGCATGCCAATGGATACTTTATTTTTTTAAAGTTTACTTTAACTCGACAACAGGCCTGTAGTTTCATACCATTTCATATGAGTGTGCATATAAGTGTGCGTTTATACAAACAGAACTATGTTTCAAGCTCATATAGACAATTTTACGACACTTCGCAGATAAGAACGTTGGCTGCATTGAGTATGAAACAAATTTGCAGTAATTTTCCTTTAATAACATTGTGCGAAAGCTGCTCATATGATACAGTTGCATCACGATAAATGGGAGTGGCCTTTCCTCAAATGCATTTATTGTAATATTTAAAAATCTCCTGGTCGAAAACCAATATGTGATATATCAGACATCAGATATAGGAGTATTATGATTAGAAATTGAACCTGCTTCATTCGACAACAGGTCCTGTTGTGGTGGAAAACTTTTTGTTATTAAAATATACTTTTTTAATATTAGAAACCACAGCTTGGATAACATAATATGGTTACAGAACTGTTCATTGTGTAGCCCTCTACCAAAGTTTATAAAACAAATCCGCTTCACCAGGGGTATTGTCCTTGAAAATACTTCATTTAAACTTTGAAAACATTATTTTGGAAATCTCTGCTCGAATATGTAAACAAGTCCTGACAGGTGGCACCATACTAGTATTGTGTGGTCATATTGCAATCATTTAATATAACACCCCCTGTATTTTTGCATTTTTAGGGATTAAAGGTCCAACTGATGCTGTTGACTACCCCGGTAGAACTGTAACTCTGTCATGTTCGACTGAAGAAGCAGGCGACATTTGGTGGGAGAAGGACAATGTGAAAATAGACGGAGGAGGCAAATTTCATGTAATATTAGATAATATATTCGCGACCTGCCTTTCGATTCTGTGGATTAAATGGGATCATAATTGTACTGTTTAATATTAGTCACATGGGCAGTTTGATATCTAGATTTATTAAATATTTATCGAAACCAGTATTAAACAGTCCGGAGCCGTTTCAAAACTGGTGGTAACGCAGTTATAGTTGCAAGTGTAACTATATGCCTATGCGTATTTTCAACGCGATAACAATTGTTATAGGCTAAATATCACTCATGTCGTTACATCATTTACGAGCGTGACTTTAAAAAAATTGCAAAAAAAAACTAGCGTCCTTATCATTAAGTTGCTTTAAGTGATTTTCAACTTATGACCAATCGAACAGTTCAAATTAACGGTTCTATTCGAGACAAGGGTTTGGCTAAGGATGGCTATTCTACTTTACGATTTTATTATATTAAAATCAACGTTTACAATAAACACACACAAACCAACTCCATTTGAATTGATAAATTGGTTTTTGTGGGTATTTTTTTAATTTTTAAAAGTAGGCATACATAAAATGCAAACATAAAACATTTACCATTGCATACAGTTAAACATTATATTGAAAAATAAAAGGTAATGAATTTTACAGTGACACAAAGTTTTGATTTTGAGACTTGAACCTGGGAAAACTATGTTATTCTAGTATACCACTCACTAATTGTTTTTTATCTGATGCTGATAGAAAACACTGTGCTATTGATAAAGCTACTGGCCGGTACTTACTATTAATCGCATGTATTATCTTGAAGATAAACAAACTACGTAATCAATAAATACCTAAAGCTTGTCGAGGATAAAGATAACGCATTCAGCCACCGTAAAATTATTATTGTTTTGAAAGTGAACAAAGAAGACGTTTTTGGTAAAAAAAACTCTCAATAACTTACAAATAATAAAGCTAATGTATTGTTATAAAACTTAAATGTTATACACTTTATAGCATTTTCTCGTTATGATTGAAAACGTCTATAGATCAAAGGTCAAGATCACACATAGAGGTCAAATATAAATTTAATGATATAATTGATTTGTATGTAATTTCATCGTTAAATTTGAAAATAAATGAAACGTTTTCATGGTGTGGATACGGCTTATTGCGTGTATGATTGATTTTTGCTGGCTCAAAACGCCATATCACATAGTGATCAAATTTGAACAGAATAAAGGCCTTCATTGAACTTACTTTTTTAAATAATTTGCAACATATGTTCGCCATGTTTTCACGGCGTGTCATGCAAAATGCCTTTCTCTCGGGCCATTGGCACTTAGAGATCAAATGTAAAATTCGGATATATTACTGCGGACCTGGACTCAAGCAAATTCTTCCATCAGGCGGTTGTTCAAAATATTGACATAAAATCATCACAATGTCGAGTCAGCACGTTGCACACAAGACATGTATACCTATGTTCAATGCTTAATGCTCGAAATATGAGCAGTATACAGCTTTTGAAAACTTTTACTAGATCATCGAACTGCATAATTTGAAATAACATCTAATATTCATTTATGACGTTTGATCAACGTTCAAGTTCACCCTAACTTGTTTTTAAAAGCATTCAATACAACAGTTTATTTATTATTGGACTATATATGAATGCGTTTTTAGTGCACAATTCTGTCCCGGAATATATCTCAGAAACAATCAGCCAGGATTCAATGCTACATGGAAACATGCACATTTTAAATAACAAGAGAAGGTGTGCACTGAAACAGGACATTACATATCAGTTATTTGTTTTCGGACTATTGGGCATATTAATGAAATTTAGCATTTACGGGAGTCAAAAGAATAGGGAATTTCTTGTAATTTATCGGCATCTCAATAAAATTGCAAAGGGAGCTTTAGAACTTTATGAGATGTGGACTATGATTCTCGCTTCAACAAATATGTTTCGAACACATATTAAGTGCAATTTTTCAGCAGCCTTAGGCAAGATTTTACGGAAATGTTAGCAACGGAATTTTCTGTTTCAATGCTTTTCTTCTCGAAGTTACTGGAATTCAATTTCTGAAATTAGAATATACTGAAAAAGTCTCCGTTTTTCCCTAGTCATAAGTCAGTTTACTATAGTCTTTCTAAAACTATGTTCGTCAAGTGAGACTTTCTTAGTTGTTTCCTACACACTCGAATAATATGAAATTCAAAGACTTAAGAAATGATATACATTTAAGTACTCAAGAATTCAGAAAAGAATAATGTGATCAAGATTTCTTTCCTTTTCAGATATGGCAAAATAAAACTATCTACCACCTTCGGATTGCAAAATTAGAGGAACAGGACTCGGATGTGTACACGTGCGTTGCCAGGGATACAACGGGCTGTACGAAAAGACGCAGTGCAAAGGTCACAGTACAGAACTGGGGAAAACACGAGACATGTACGTAGTAGTTAATTCCACATTTGACCTTTGTTAAGTTTAAGAAACATATCAAAACATTGAATCGTGGGTATCAGGTTGTTTCAGTTGGCTAGCAAGAACATTTAACTTGGCAGAATCGATACGAATGATAAGATGTAAGATAATGGTCATATGTCAGATATAAGACTTTGTGCATTCGTTTCATGATTAAATTTGGATCGGCATATATAATTTACTCTGACCCAAGGTAATTACGTATGTACCTTTGTTCATAATCTTGTCCGGATAAGGAATACTTTTCCAGCAGCGAAATATTTTCATATCACTTGGCAGAAAAATGTAACCTATTAAGATGGTGTGCTGTGACACGAATCAAAGCTCAGATTGCAAAATCTGCGGTTAACGTCACATTATAATAGCAAAGGTATGACATATACGAGTTAAAGCAAAAGCTCTTGCAGCAGAAAAACAAATGCTTAGCGTAGTGACCTAATAACAGTTCCACTAAGAAAATTCACAGCGAGTAAAGTCGGGATATAAAGCGAATTTTAGTACGAAATGAACGCTAGTTACTTTTTTGCTGAAATGGCTAAAAACTGAGCGGCATTTTAACAATTAATCCAATTCATAGAGGGTATAAAACGGCGAAAAATTACTGTCTCGGCACGGACATCGTTATCTTGTTGGTCACGTGATTACCGTATCTGTAATTGATACAAGTTTGAAGAAAACTTTATCATTCATAAGTAACAACAAACAATTTTAAGACATTGATCTTTGACCTTGTATAACTTTTTTCAAATAAAATAATAGAGGTGATGGGAAACATTTTACTGTAGTATATGTGTAAGGATCAGCAGCCCGTTTCAATAAAAACCATGAGTTAATAATTGACAACAATTTAAAACAGTTTGTGTTTGAAACAAAACATCAAAGCGATCAGTGAACGAATCGTAACTCACTTATGAGGGTTATAGTAACGGTCTCTTGTTTTTTAGGGTCTAGATAAATTGGCAAATATAAAGGTCACACACTAAATAATCCGACCGTGCCTTTAACAATATTTGTACAGAATTGACGTATTTATTTCGTTAAATCAGACATGTAAAGCATTATGGAATAGTATATCAGCCTTAACTACATAACATTGATCCTATGCCTTAAGTCAATGTGATACTTAAAGGTTAAATACGTAAATAGTATTCGTTTTTGTCCGACATAAAAAGGACCTTCGAGCAACAGTAGTGATAAGATATCTCGCCCACATTTTTACAATAAAACTCTTAAACCTGTTCACATATGTAAATATGTCAGAGTGAATGCTTTTTGTTTGTTACATTCTTGCTTATTTAAAGTATAATATATAAACAATGGATGGGCATTGCATCAGTCTCTTCATCAGGTGGAGTCCTCCTTCATTAGATGTTTCGACGCTTTCAACAACATCTTCCGGAGGTGCGCCGGCCGAGGGTGATCAAACCTCGACCAGAGACTGATAAGCAATCCACTGCTGTTCTCTCATCTTCCATTACCATTTCGAGGCTGATTCTGCTTGCCTGCAGACATATGCTATCTCCCGTTTCCTTGCCATTCCAGTGATGCCAAGTACTCCATAGGCCTTACAGAGTGACCTCCCGGCAAAGCTCCGACTGTCAACCTTGAAAGGGAGGTTTCAGGTCTTCCATCCTTTTTGTCGACACTCATCAAGTAGCGGCTGGTATTTGACCTTCTTTCTTTCTTGTGCTTCATCGANTTTGTCTGCAATATAAAAGGCCTTTATGGACACAAGTTGTTGTTGTTTATTTAGTTATGTTACATCGTTTGATCCTGATTCTGATTAATTAAGGTGATATCAGTTGTACTCTAATTACATGAACAGAAATAAATAGTTATACCCCCACAAACCAAGTTTAGGGGGGTATATAGGAGTGAACTTGTCTGTCTGTTGGTCTGTATTCAGTGTCCGCTCTCTAATTCAAGTTGTTTTCATCCGCTCTTCACCAAACTTTGTCAGAAGTTGTATCTAGATGATGTCTAGGTCAAGTACGAATATGGGTCATGCCGGGTTAAAAATAGGTCACGGGGTCACTTAGTGCATTTTAAACATTCAGCATGTTGTCCGCTTTTTTTGTGGGAGTATTCGTCACGTCTGTGACAAAGCTCTAGTTTATTTTTACCTAATTATGTAAAACTCATTGTCATTAACATACACATACAATATGCATAATATACGGAATAGTTTATTTTGACTTAAGCTATACAGCTCATCGTCATTATCATAAATATACACATGTACAATAACAGCACACGTTTGCAGTAGATACATGTACATCCTTTAAATATCGGAATAACCAGATGTTTGTTATTACAATCTGGAACATACACGTTCTGTAACAAATATAACGGAAAATGATTTGGTTGTTGCACAATTCAGCAATAGCCCTGTATAATGCTTGTACAAATGTATATCATGTCTACATGGGGCAACTAGATGGGTTCAATTTAGTCTGTTAGGAACATGTACAAATTGGTTCAGCGTCTTGTGGGGTTATTCAATTTTGCATAGTTCATTCACACTCGTGAGATGAGACGTATCTTCAAGTTATGTTCAATTGGGCATTTTCAGAGAAATTACTACTTACTTGCTCAATATGTTATTCGGAAAGTCGATTAATTGCATTCATTAAACTGTACTTATTTTGGCGTCTGGTGTGGGTTACAGCGCTGTCCTGGCTATAACAAAAGATGTGTTTGTCAGAAACACAATGCCCCCTACTGCGCTGCTTTGGATTTTTATGTCCCCCACTATAGTAGTGGGGGACATATTGTTTTTGCCNTGGCCTGCCACATAACATGCAGGTGGGGTCCAGGTCCGGAGGTTGGTTGGTGTAGGCAAAACTTCGTTAAAAGATCGTAGTAGAAATCCAATTCTATGGTGGTCCATTCTCCGCGTGTCACTTCAAGACACACTTTTGTTTGGACCCTTTCCCATTCAAACAATTGTCCTGTTTTCATTGCAACGGCTGCCGTTTGTCTTGTCTCCTCCTCTGTCGACCGAACTTGACCCTGGACCATCCTCATTTTCTCTGCTGGTGATGCAGCCCTCCAACTGGTTCGAGTGACACATCCTAATCCCAACCTCCCATATGTAGTTGTCCCCACGATGTCGCTGTGTCTGAGCCTGGATGCTGCGTCGTTGACTGCCTTATCTGTTCCTCACTTCCGACCTATTTTGACTTCCACCCTGGCTCAACCGACTTTCTTGTCTGCATTGTCTCGCAGCATCATGACTTGCCTGACTTTGGTGACCTTGAAATACTCTGTAAGAGAGGAAAGCGGAAGCTGTAACTTGCTGCCAGAGCTGTAAAGGCCGATACTTGAGAAGCTTTTTGGAACTCTGAGACATCTTCTGATGTAGCCGCTTAGTTTCTTCTCCCTAGTTTCCTCAGTCGAAATTGGGACGTCGTACACCAAAAGTGACCACAGAAGTCATGGTGGAACTCCATTTTGGTAGATCCAAGCCTTGTACTTCCCTGGTAAACCGCAATTGTCCACGACTTGCATCCAGTCATTTACCTGCTGCCTCATCTCTATCACACTTTCCTTGTCGCTAACAGAGCTTCTGAACCACTTGCCAAGGCTCTTTATTGGCTACTCAGTCACTGTCGGGATGAGTTCCCCGTTGATTCTGAAGCAAATTCGGTCCTGTACCTTTCCTTTCTTCAGGACTAAGGTTCTGGACTTGGCTGGCTTGAACTTCATACTTGACCATAATATCAGTCGTTCTAAGTCTTCTAACATCCATCTTCCTTCCGGAACTGACTTAGCTGTTATTGTCATGTCATCCATGTAGGCTCTTGTTGGTGGCTGGCGTATACCTGAGATGGTTATTGGACCTCGACTTATCTTCTCTGCTGATTTCACTATCAGGTCCATCGCTGCAGAGAAGAGATATAATGATCTAACATTAAAAAGTCCTTGCATAATAATTTAAAAATAAGCGAATTGATTTCATCATTACGAGTTTGCTAGTTTAAATTGGGAACATGCTACTTTAAATTTATTGAGTTAAAAAATAACTGTGAAACTAATATTAATCATCGGGCACTAATTTTCGAGTTTTTATCGTGGGTTACCCATGAATTCAAATATTCGACGAAAATGTATGACGGGAGTCTTATATCCTAAATATAACTAAAATGTTGAATCATCAGAGTGGAGATGGGACCACCATTTTATTGTATAAGCTCCGTTGATTTACATTTTAAAGCATTTGGACATGCACTTGAAGCAAACTATGTATGTCAAGGTAAAACCCAATTTGCTAGGTTACAGTCCATGTATAGAGACGCCTTGTTAACCGCGCAAGACATGTCGTCGTATCGTGGTGGGAAGATGTGATTGTATAATGAGAGAACGCATTGAATTTATACAATTGCAATATTTGCCTGTACATTCTTGACTTAATTATTTTGCTCTACTCTTCATTCTCGTGTAATGTTTTCTTCTCGAACCAAAATATTAAACTGGCAAATATCTGAAAGGTACAGATCGCTCTTCTTGATCAGTCTAGGATGAGGTACGATATTGAATTCTTTACTTAAGTAAAAAAATATGCATTTACAACCATTTATTCCAAGTCTCCATAATTTCAAGCAACTGCAAAGCACATAAACGAAAAGATTGAAAACCATACTGCATGTCTGAAAACAAATTATTTTTATTCATAAGACTTAAAAACTGGTCTCTGATTAGTTTTTTCCCAATCATTTTGCACGGAGAACATTTCAAGCTAATAGGACGGTAATTTGCAGTCCATATTGCTGAGCATTTATTAAACAAAGCTTTTACATGTGCAGTTTTCCAGCAATCAAGAACTTCCTTCTCTAGATATGATTGTTCAATACTAAGGGTTTTGGGTGCACCTTCAGCAGTTTTGGTCTCTCTAAGGACTCTTGCATCTAATTGATCCGGCCCTGAAGATTCCACAGGATTTAATTGCTCAAGTATTTTAAGAATCACCTCTTCATCAATCTCAAGATCATTAATCGTCTGATCATTACTCCTGTTACTAGTAATTGGCAAATGTTCAACATCTTTTTGCACAAAAACACTTTTGAAGAAAGCATTTAACATCTCAGACCTTTCACAGTCATTTTCTGTTAATGCATTGTCAGTTCTTATTCATTTCCTTATTCCAACATCAACTTTCCTTATTGAATTAACGTATTTGAAAAAGGTTTTTGGATTATTGTCTGCAGATATATTTTGTTCAATATTAGCTTGTGCGCTTCTTTATCGTCGAGTAGCAACGTTTCTATCACTAGGGTAGTATTTAAAATGAGTTTGTACTCTGTTTTTCAAAATGTTGCTATTTCCCTTCGTAATATTGGTTGACAGGCTTGGGCTGATGTTGCTTTTTCCCGGTCTCGATCGCATTCTTCGAACAGATTGTTCTCTTTTTGGAGACTTTATTGATGGAGATACCGGCTGTTCATAGGATATTTGAGTTTTCCGTTTTGGTTAAGAATATAGTTCCCCTATCAGTTTATTGAAGGTAAATGTTTTCTCAACCACACGGCGATTACCAACCTCTTCTTTAATTTGGATTTTCAAATTAATACATGTATAGTCAGGCGTAANTTATGTTAAAGAATTGTCAGTTCTTATTCATTTCCCTATTTCAACATCAACTTTCCTTATTGAATTAGCGTACTTGAAACAGGCTTTTGGATAATTATTGGTTATATCACTAGGGTAGTATTTAAAATGAGTTTGTACTCTGTTTTTTTCAAAATGTTTCTATATCCCTTCGTAATATTGGTTGACAGGTTTGGGCTGATGTTGCTTTTTCCCGGTCTCGATCGCATACTTCGAACAGATTTTTCTCTTTTTGGAGACTTTATTGATGGAGATACCGGCTGTTCATGGGATATTGGAGTTTTCCGTTTTGGTTAAGAATATAGTTCCCCTATCAGTTTATTTAAGGTAAATGTTTTCTCAACCACACGGCGATTAGCAACCTCTTCTTTAATTTGGATTTTCAAATTAATACATGTATAGTCAGGCGTAATCTGATTTTATTTTTAAGCACTGAATTGCTCTTAAGGAGTTTCGATTTAACTGGCTAACTGTCAAACACTTCTTTCACCTTCCGCAACCATTGCAGTAACAAATGCAGTTCACATTATTTTCTTCGGCAAGAGCTCCTGGTAAAACGTGTTAGTCATTCCTGAACACGGTACATAATACCAGCTGTCACATAATACACACTTGATACTGTTTCCATCAGAAGGCAACCGATCCTTACTCTCAACACATAGGTTCTAATTCCTAACATAATCGTGATCACTGGCACCGCGTGACGTTTGGCTGCGTACTAGGTCATTTAACACATGTTTTGAACAGCCACTACTTGACGATGATTTATTTCTTTCTTTACCATCCATTATTTAATTTGGTTTGGTATTCCGAAATCGTATTGCCATGATATTGTCTGTAACAATGTACAAATGGCAGTCATTTTGACAATTTATGAGCATGTGTTTTTATTTCCAAACTTAGAAATCTTTTAATTCGAGCTTTGGTTTTGATCATTTAGCAGCTATGTTACACAGTGTTAAAATTCATGATCAAAGTTTATAGCATATTCCTAGCAAAATCGAACAGCATTCGTCACGTGTTTGTTATTGTGTATAATACTGGGTATACAGTAAATTAATTCTTATAATGTATACATTTCTTTCATTAAGAACAAATTTATTTTTTTGAGCAGATACCTACGTCGAACAAGTAGCTTTAAAGTGTATGCGTTTAAATTATGACGTCATCGGACATCAAGCCAAGCGCGAGATCTTATTACTTTACCACAAAATATATTTTCCTGACGAACGTAGGTCCTCTGTTGCATTTATGTCTAGTTTAAATGCTTTTCAATTTATGAATCACGTTGTTTTTTTTACTAAAATATTATTATTTTTATTGAAACTAGCTAAAAGAATTTACTTATTTCAAATAATAAAAATTGTATTATTTTATATGGCTTGAGTTTGAAACACACAACCAAGCTGTGTTATTTTGGCCTTTTACAACCCTATTGCGGCTTCATTCTGAATTGTATGACGATGCTCTGAATGTTTAACTATATAATGCACTGTCACTAGAGCTTTTTAATTAAGACGAGATGTAGTTGATACTCGAATTAGTTTTATTTCATCATGCATAAGAATGTTATGGTTCTGGTACACTGGTCTGTATATAAATATTGAGTATTAAATGGTATTCAAATTGTTTTAGTTTAAATACAATCTAAAGACTGCTCCTCAACCAATGTCATCAGCATGGATGCCGCCGTCTTAAAATGTTCCGGCCCTTCAATTCCATGAACATTCTGATAGCAGTGGGCCCACAGTGTTGATCAGCCACTGTGTGTTGGTTGATTGCCTCCAGCTCTTCTACTCTTGCCTCAGCCACAGCCAGCTTGATGCCCGTTCGGCTGCATGGCTCAGTCTCTGAATAGCCACTCGTCTCTCCCTGCCAGTAGTTCCTAGTGCTTTTATCAGCCTGTGCACGGACTGGGAGCAGAACCCTCTAACGCCAACTTTCACGGGAAATAGCCAAGTACGCCAGCCTTGTTGCTTGCATTGATCCATGAGTTCTGTGTACTTTGCCTTCTTCCGCTCGTAGGCTTCTTCACATCTTGCCTCCCATGGTACTGTCAGCTCTATGGTGACGAGTTTCTTTCCTGTCTCTGACCACAGTACAATATCTGGTCGTAGGGATGTCTGAACCACGTTTGGGAAAACAAGCCTTCTACCAAGGTCAACTTCCATCTTCCAGTCTCTCGAGCCATCAAGAATTGATGCTTTTGTTCGTTTCTGTGTCTTCTTGGTCTCACCCGATTAAACGAAAGCGATGTGCCCATGGCGGGGGTAATTACCATGTTCCTTCTTCCGTTCCTTCTCTAGCCAGTCAGCCAACTCTCTGAGGACCAAGTCTCCATCTATATCTTCCCTGTGTCAGTGCTGTACTACAAGATGACAGAACTTGCTCTAGGGTGCCTACTCTGTCACACAGGCTGCATTTTGGCTCTGCTGTGAGTCCCCATCGGCACAAGTTCGCTGGGGATGGTAGTAGGTCATAGACAGACCTGAGGAGAAAGGAAAACCGAAAAGGCTCATACTTCCAGATGTCTCCCCAGGTCAACTTCCTGTCTGCGGTATTCCACGTGGTCCATGCTCCCTGCGCTCCCATCTCCACAGCCCTTGCTTGTCTGGCATTTTCTTCCGCCCTCCTGACCTCAGACTGAATCATCGCTCGCCTCTCTTTCTGGTCTGATCGGCTCCACAGTACCACCTTTCTCGCACCAATTCCTTCACGTCCAACTGCAGTCACTCCGACAATGTCTTTGTGCTTGAGCGCGTTCTCTGCCTGGCTCACAGACTCTGTCGCTGACCATTTCCTGCTCGTTCGGGTTTGGATCCCTGCCTCACGGATGAACTCGTCCGGAGAGTCCCTCAAGGTCAACACAAGTCTTGCTTTTGCTGTCTTGAACTCTTCTACCAGTGAAGATAGCGGGAGCTGTAACTTGTTGCTCTTCCCATAGAGTCCAATACTGGTAAAGCTGGGTGGAACTCCTAGCCACTTCCTGAGGTGTCGACTAGTGATTCTCTCCAGGGCTTCCACTGTTGTGCTGGGTACCTCGTAAAGCATCAACGGCCAGATTAGTCTTGGGAGCAGTGCATGCTGGTAAAGCCAGGCTTTGAACTTGCCGGGTAGTCCGCAGCGGTCTATCTTCTTGAGACCCTCCTCTACCTGTTGCTTTAAGTTCTTGACATTGTCGCGATCTTGTAAGCTTGCATCAAACCACTTGCCCAGGCATTTTATTGGACTCGTCACTATGGAAGGAATCTCTTCGTTCTGTACGTAGAGTTTGAACCTCTCTGTTGTCTGTCCTTTCTTTATGACAAGAGATCTGGATTTTGCTGCTTTGAACTTCATTCTTGCCCATGAAGCGACATCCGTCAGGGCTGTCAACATCCATCTAGCTTGGACGTGTGTCGTTGTCGTCAATGTGAGGTCATCCATGAAGCCTCTGCTAGATGGGAGATAGATTCCTGACTCTGTCTTTGGTCCACGTGTCTCACGTTGGGCAGCATTTATCAGCAGGTTCATCCCCATGATGAAGAGCACCACGGAAACTGTGCAGCCGGTAACGATTCCCTTCTCCAACTTCTGCCATCTGGTTAGCTGGTCACCAACAGTAAACCGGAGCCTGATTCCATCCAGGTAACTGGTGATGATTTTCTGTATGTGGCTGTCCACATGGTAGTGTCGGAGGGCTGTATAGATGAGCTGGTGTGGAATGGACCCGTATGCGTTGGCCAAGTCGAGCCAAACTACAGTGAGATCCTTCCTCCCTTTCTTTGCCTCACTTATTAGCTGTGTGATAGCACTGGTGTGCTCAATGCAGCCGGAGAAGCCGGGAACTCCTCCCTTCTGTACCGAAGTGTTGCAAGGATGGCAAAGAATATTTTCCCCTCGACGTTGAGCAACGAGATCGTTCGGAACTGGTAGACCGTCTTGGAATTGCGTTCCTTTGGTGTAAATATCCCCTCGGCCTCCTTCCAAGCCTCTGGTACATCCACCAGTCTCCAGACTACTTTGAGGAGCCTCTATAATATGTATTTTTTTTTAATCGTGAGCCTAAGATGTTTTTTTTTACACATTGATGTTTTACAAATAATTATGGACATAGTTTGACATCTGGAGATCCTTAAAACCGGTATAAACCCCCTATGCTGGCATTGACCGTTTCAAGGAAATTACCACAGTTGTGTTGATGTGAGTGTGTTTTTTGTGTACTATATTTGTGTTGTTCCTCGTTGTTTGGACATTGGTAACTTGCCATAAATCAAGGACCGCATCGTATGAGGTTCACTTTGTGTATAATTGAAGGATTTTTAATATTTGTGATAAGTTATCTGACCTGGAGCCTCACATTTTAGAAAAAACATCCTTTTGTCTTGGTTAAAATTACTTTGGCAAAATATGTTTGAAATACTTTAAAGAGTGTTATATTTTCAGCTTGCGGGAAGTTTAAGTCCATTGGGCTAGCTAACTGTTTGTGCGATCGTTCCTTACAATATTGTCAAGACTGGCGGCCATCTTTTATTACATTTATTATTTGCGATTTCTGATAGACTTTGATCCTAAAACTACTTTTGTATTCAATTATAATTGAATTGAGGTAGGGAAAAGACTACTACATGCGCCAAGTTATGACGGTCGATATTTGTTGACAGTTATTTCAAATCAAATGATGACAACGTTATGGGTGAGACAGGAAATTTCGCACACACGAACAGACAGTGCAACTACTATATGCCGCCTTCTTCGAATTGAGTCATACAAATAATCGAACCTCGAATAACAACAACACACATATAATAGGCACAAATAAACAAAAAATGAACTGTGATAAATACTTGTTCAGACTTCAGGGGTCGGAAAAGATATTGTCAAGATAAACAGAAAACCAATATTAATTAATATTGAGTCATAATTATCAGACCGAATATTGCACACCATAAAGTAGGACCACCTCATATCCATATATACATGCAGATAACTTTAATTGTTGAATTATCTTTTTTCAGATTGTGGCAAATCGTACCGTGATCAGATAAATGCAGATAGGGCTAAAAACTATATTTCTATGGGTTCAGATGCCTTACAAAATGAGAACCCGTGGCACGTCAGTTTATTTAATAAGGTGCGTGTATATATGTAAATGTATGTCTTCACGCATAAGATTTTATTTTTAAATTATGGGAAATCAAACTAGGGTTTCTGATTAATTACTTGTGAGCAAATATAGATATTGTTATTAAACATCACATATATAAAGAATTCTTTAGCATTTACATATGTAACGTTTGGAGTCCATGTAAATGTCAAAGATACTATAAATAGACATATAGTTTTTTTCTCAGTATAATACAGAACTTATTTATGATTGTATATAAGGGAATTGGCGTTAGGGAGAAGGTTAATGGATTTAGAATAAAGGTTTCCCCTGAATAGCTCGCGACTAGGTTGTGCTGTTATATTGACACTTTTTTATAGTTTATAAAAGTTAGGCTTTTGATGGCGCAAATGGGTCAAGTACACCATACGCATGCAAATATAAGTTATATAATATAAATTCGATTGTTGTTTGATAGCTACTTAAACAACGAACACGCAAGTTTTTTTTTTATAATTTTCACATTTCGCTTTTAGGCAATTTTTCAAAAGTTTAACAAAAGTCTGCATTATTATAGGAATCCATATCAGCATAAATACAATGGGGAAGAACTTTACTTGTATCTGCTTGTATCGTTCTGTATTTCGTAATAAAATAGAAAATATTAAACAAATATTGATACCAATGTGCAACCATTATTTGAAATGGTGGTTTATTAACAGTTTTTGCCATGTAAATACCTATCTTTACATGTGAGTATTTATTCTAAAAATAGGATAATCTTTCGTATTACAGGTATTAAATTGGGATGATATATGTTTCTTATGCAATAATTAACTAAATAAAACCAATTTTCAATATAGTAACGTTGTGTTAAGATACATTTTTATCCGAGTTCGACATGCTTTTTCGGACTTGTTTTTGCATACTTATTGTGGATAAATAAAAATTATTTTTTTACTTTTTTGTTTGTTGGTTTGATTTCGAATTGACCTATGCTGATACCGATATGGGAAAGAGTCATAACTGTGCAGATAAGATGTGTGTTTGTGTTTTTTTCTGATTTTCGACAACATTGTTTTAGTCAACTAACCGTCCGTTTTGTGGTGGGTCACTAATATCCCAGAGATTCGTAGTGACTGCAGCCCATTGCATAACCGACGGCTGGAGGACGGAGGGACTGTTTAAGGAATACGTTCTGATTGAATTCGGTACGTAAAAAATGTAAACACTTTTCAAAACTTCATCATATAGAATACCTGTAAAATGTTTTTTTAAATAACATATATATATATATACTGGATAAACCGTCGTTGCCTTCTACTAGTAATCAAAATAAACAGTTTTGATCAAATACCTCGACAGTTCCGCAATAAGATATACTGGAGAATGAGGAAGTCTTCCCATCCCCGTTAACTAGTTTGGTATGTTTCTCGACAACGACTGGCAAAATAAAATGAAATACTTAGCAAGACTTATTACCATGAAGACTTGCATACTAAAACCATAGCGATACACTTTATAGATTAATGCTTTTTTTTTAATTTAGCAGTGCACAAGTTTTATTTGGTCTTTTTATTTTGCTACGATGCGATGAAACCTATCAGAAAGCTTTACTGTCAAGCGGAATCGAGCGCTCAATAAAGACGTTCCAAATAAATTATTTGTCTAAGTGATATTGGACTTCTAAAGGCTTATAACATTAGTTTTAAGTGCATATGTACCTCCACTTTATTTCTACACAACTGGCCATAAAACCATACGTTTTATGAAAATGAATATATATTGATCCAGGGAATTCTGAATCGTTGATTCTGTGACTTTTAAAGAAAATAATAAATACACGACATATTGCGCTATATAGTAACCTGATTACAATAAAATTATATTTAAAGCGGAAGTGTACACATAAGATGTTCACAGTGAGGCAGCTCCATATCAGTTAGGGATTCTCCATGTAGTTTCAGGGATAAACATGGCTGAAATTATTTATAGTGTACATGTCTTTTTGAAACTGTTGCCAAGTAACCTCTTTCTAAAATGTGACTTAATCTTGAAACTGTTAAGCATTATAACCAAGAATTCACAGTCTCAAGATGTCTAAGTTCAATAGTTGTTCACCTCGACACATGCATTAAAGGATTACGTTAAAGGTACGTGTCATTTTTTGAGATTAAATACAATTTTATTTGTCAAACCTCTGAAAGCATCATATATAGCTGTGCAGTGCATGATCAAATGTAAAATATTGAATGAACCCCGACGATTTTTTTTTTCGCAAGTACAGCTTTCATTGATTACAAACATTGACGGGAGAAACATATCTTGTGCAAGAAAGATGCCTTATGCGTTTGAGTTTAAGGCGCATTCAGATGGAGAACAGGACCTATGTCAATATCATAATGCAATGTTATCCCTCCACAAATATTCCAAAACATAGCATTATCACGCGTGACTGGATTTTCATATAACTTGGCGGTAGTTTGTGCAACAACCAGGTCGCTTGGTCACGGTCAAATTTCAAAGCCAAAGGAAACACACATTTTTGTCTTTTTCCGCAACGTTACTTTGTTTAGCAGGAACGGATTTTGAAATAATGTGGCATTCCTTGTGTGCATGAGTGTCCTTTGCATGTACAATGTCATAGGTCGAATATAAAGTCTCTATTGAAGGTGAAACGTCACAAAATTGCTAGAACATTCTTCTCCCCGGCATGAATGGAGTTTCAAATAACTTTGCAGAAGTACAAAGCATACGGAAACAGCTTTTTGTGTAACAAGAACCAGATCCCTAGCTTGCAAGTTAATGTCAAAATTCACGGTCAAACATGAAATGTATGAAATCTATGCTTTGCTTATATTCTTGATAACTGAACAGGCTTCATTGATGAACATATATTTTGTTACAATGTATATCTGGTTTCTATAACTGATTACTGATAATATTCATAAAACTCGATTATGTGTACATTTACAAGCCTATTTATGTGCACCTTCCTCCTGCAGCAAGTCTGAGCTGTACTCTAGATGGACTTCACAGGCGATTTGTCAAATCAGTCACTATTCACCCTAACTACAACAAGACACAATTCGACAGCGATATAGCTCTGCTTGAACTAAGTGAGCCGGTAGAATATTCTCTCCACATTCGTCCTATATGTGTACAAGAATTTTCGAAAACTAAAATGTCAATGATTGGCGCTAGTCGTTCGCAAGGAAAGGCAGTTGGGTGTGGAATAGTCCAGGAACGTGGCTTGAAGTCATTGAAACTGCAGGTATTTAGTAATAGTGGTGTTTAATTTCGATCAATAAATGAGTACAAGTTCGATCATGTACAATAAAACTTCGTCAACTCTAGTTATCGAGTGAACGAGTTGTCCTGACTAAAAAATGTGACATATTTTGTTTAATTTAAACACAGCCATGTTAATTAATTGTGATTATATGTTGTTTTGTTTAACAAAAATAAGTAAAAAAACGTTAGCGGTTTCAAATGGTCAGTACTGTGATGTGATTTAAATGTGTTTCGATATTACAGATAAAAAAAGTCTTAAAAAATAAAATATGCATATGTTGTTATTTTCGCTATCTTAATTTTTAATTTAATGGACCTCCTCATAATCCGTTCATATCTTCCACAAGTTTTGCAAACGTCGGACAGACTCTTGTACGAATCGAGCGCATTTTTTTTTAAATCACTCATAAGGGAATAATTTTATTGCTGTTCGTGGATATTCGAGCTAGGGTTTCAATTATCGATGCAAGATTTAAAGAAGTCATAATGTATGAGTTCAAGCCATATTTCAAATGAAATACGCATGCTTTCAAAATCCAATTTCGGATACTATTATGCATGACCTTAATAACATTAGCAGATGTGTGTATGAATTTTCATAGATAATAATTTGACAGCGACTTACATTTGGCTTATAAATCGGTACATACACTGTGTGGTAAAACGAAGGAAAAGAAATGTGTTATTTACGCGGAAATTCCTTAATTGGTTTACTTTAATTTAAAAACAACCAAGAAATACTGTATCTCTCAAACATGAATGTAAAATTATCGACTACTATGTTAGAAAGAAACTGTTCATTTNCGCCTGCAGCCATCCAGAACTGTGCTCCAACTGGACCAAAACGGGGTGTAAAATCTGTCTTTATTCACCACGACTACAACAAAACAACACAGTTTGACAGCGATATAGCCCTGCTTGAACTAAGTGAACAGGTTGAATATTCTCGTAACATTCGTCCTATATGTGTACAAGAATATTCGAAAACTAAAATTCTAATGATTTGCGCTAATGGCGCTAATAGTTCAGAAGGAAAGACAGTTGGGTGTGGAGCAATCCAGCATGAAGGCCCACAGTCATCGAAACTCAAGGTATATATTAATAGTCCATACTGAAAAGTGGGCAATATACTCTAAAATGTTTACACAGCTGTATCAGTATAAGGCTTCGACGTTAATATTTAATTATAATTGTATAAAATTGCTTTTTTACAAAAATAATTATTAAAAAAATAGCACCTTCTGATTGTCAGTACTACTTCATGATGTAAGTGTATTTTGATATTACATATGCAAATGCAACAAAACAAACTATACGGATTTTGTTATTTACGCTAATTAACGTAAGAGCTATGGTTTCTAATTATCGATGAAAGAGTTAAAGAACACATATTGTATGAATTAAAGCCATATTGTTAAGGAAATACGCATGATTTTGAAATCCGCGTTTGGATTATATTGTACAGGCCCTTACACACATGGGCAGATATGTTAATAATTTGACAGCGATTTTTTCATTTGGCTGATGAATGGGTTAATACACTGTGTTGTTGAAAAATGAGTTAGGAAGTGTAATTTTTCATTCATTGGTTCAATTCATTTTAAAATCAAAACAATAAATACTGAATTTCTAAACCATGAATTTTAAATAATTGCTTTTTCCAAAAAGAAGCAATCATTTGAGTCTAATATTCTACTTTTTTATTTTAGCAAAGTATGATGCCCTGCGTACGAAGAGATGACTGTAAGAACGATTTAGAGACAATACAGAACGCCGACTACAAATTTACAGATAAAATGATATGTGCAGGTCATAAGGTACTTTTTATGTATTGGAAACAACTTCAAAATGCTTACTGTTGTATTTAAAAGTAGGAAATTCATGAACTCCTTAAAATGTTTTAATTGTGGCGTCATAGCTTTTGTAAGCTTAATCGTTTTTTTACATTGTACTTTAATAAAGGCTTATTTAACCTATCATATCTTATTTCGCGTTAACTGATACCTTTCATTCCATACAGAATTACCCATTTATCATGTTTTACCTTTAAACATGTTTCCATGTCACCTTTTTAAAATGAATCTTATAAATTTTGAAATAATCACAGATTTTCAAATGTTACATATAGCAAGTATTTATACACCGATGTTTTTGTTAATGTCACGTTTGTATATTGTACATGTAGTTGTTGCACCATAAGTTTCTATTCAATCGTGTGCATGTACAGTAAGCATTGACATTTTGAACTTATGAATCTAATATAATTTGCATTTACACAGTAAGGTACATACAAATTTTTGAAAGTGTTTTTCGTTAGGTATTAACTTTTAGTATAAGTTTCGCTGATTGTTGTAAGGGGCATTTCATTGCTGTTTTTTTTTAATTTGTCTTATGGTATGTTATTTGGTTGTTTAATTGTGGCTCAGCTTCAATTATAGGTGATGTAGCATAAAACCCTAACTTCTCATAAAATATATTTAAACTTTTTTTTTTGCATGAATACCATACACAGTGTCATAATGTAATGCAATGTTTTATTTCATATAAATTGTGTTGTAGTGATACATATTATACGCAGAACACCATCCGTTTAATAGTTACAATGCAATTTGTTCAAACACTGTATGTGTCTGTCATTTTATTATTATCGTATTAGAAATATATATTAGCTGTACAATATTTATGCTTAAATAGTGACATACAAGTTGTAAGCAGTTTCCAATATATTGACTGGTAAGACAAGGAATAATTCTAACAAATATGATAAAGTTGTTGACCGTTATTTGTACAAGGCCTTGTTATACCAGAATGATCTATCATAAATGTTGTTGCTCTTGCTGCACTACATGTCTTTCAAACTGCAAAATGATTAATGTTTCCAAATGTTTATTTTTTTCTGAACTTAACACGTGGTTTTTCATTAACACCAAAGGCATGCAATTACACAACGGTTGCGTAAGTCACATTAAAGACATCGTTTTGGTTTGAAGGGGGCATTTAGGAAGGATTTAGGAAATTAAGGTAAGAAAAGTATAAGGAACTTTGGACAAAGTTTTATTTCGGCTACTTGATGTTATTGTATGAACTTTTATCAAAACACAACCATAAAGATGAGCTTCTAATGTTGCGAATGTGTCACGATTTGTGTCGTTGTCTTTGCGTTCAACTTAAATTACTTTCACATTCACATAACTTGCAGGTATGATTTTGGCATTTATAATCGGAAATAATCGGAAGTATGTGTGTATAATGATGCTGATAACTTTTTGCAACGATCTTCAATATTGAAAAAGAGTTAATTTAAATTTGAATTGCAATATCATTTTGAATCATAGCTTGCAACATTTACAGCGTTTTATCATTATAAGTATAAATGCAACTGCTGGTGACAAGCAACCAATTTATAAGCACAAATAAAGGGTAATTCATCTTAAAAATTCGCTACAAATACGCTACAATCACATATTTTACGGTACCCACCTTAATTGTCATACGCACTGTGAAGGACATAATTAAATGCATGCGACTTACGAAGATTATATAATGTGAAATACAAAAATGCGCAGTAGGTCGTCTTTCTTTAATTTATTATACAACACTTATGGCATACGATTGTTTTTGCCTGCACATTTTAGCCGAGACATCCGCCTTGTAGTGGCTCAGCATAACTAAGACGCTGGAAATAAATATGTTTGTAAAAAAGTCTAAGTCATTCCGTAAAAACAATCACTAAAGTAGGAGGTATGGAAAAAAAATCAAAAGGGTTATCAAGATAAATGGAATGTTCGTTGTAGATTGCAATTTATCTTTATAAGCGGGATTCAACACCTCGTGTGTTAGGTTACTCATTGCCCTAATAAAACTTATTTTAAAAGAAAAAAGGCTAAAATGTTGATATCATTTAGACTAAGTCAGTGTTTAATTAACACAAACTTCTTGATTCGCACACACTTTACACCATTCCATTTTAAGGGGAAACTGCTCTTAAATGTGATTGGTACGTAACTTACATGCAGACGTACATTTGAGTAGATTTTCGGACCTTGAAGTCAAGGTCAAGATCACTGTCATCAAATAACCTAAAATGGGTTGGTTTCCGGTAAATACTCAATTTGCATTAACCAAACGCGACGACACTTTGGTCATAACAAGCTTGCAAGTTCGTATAGCTAGTGATTGAATTTGTGGCTCCTGACGTGAATATCATTGTAACGTATATATATATATGAGACGAAACACGATGAAGGTTAATATTGGAAAATATAGTAAGCGATGCTACATACATTTAATGTGTTTCAGCAACATCTAGCAGACGACGTTTGCGAGGGCGACAGTGGTGGTGGTTACATGATGAAACTTCCAGGGGGATTTACGTGGGTGCTGGTGGGTATCGTCTCTTTTGGGTTCCCGTGTGACAGTACTAAACACTACTCATATTTCACCCACGTGGGAAAGTTCTACAACTGGATTGATAGAATTGCAAGCATGCGCGTTACCAACGGAAGTCACTTAACGTCCGCGGCAACAAATGCTTCAACGCAGTTACCCATCGTTCGAGATAACGGTAAGGGGAAGTTTTTGTTTGTTTTACAAAGTGGAGAAGAAATTAAGTTGTATGTATAAAATTATTTGTAACAAAATAAGCACAAAAAGCCCAGCTAGTACTCGTTCCATGGTTAGTTTGGTACATATTTAGCATCTACTAGTTTGAGCTACATAAGTCACATATTGGTCAGCATCGGCAACATCTCCATCGCACTTAGTGGGGTCACTGACACAAATTTATAACTCTTACAAGCAATTAAAAATGTGTGCCTCCTATTCGTATGCTGAGAAGTTTCAGGTTAGTTTTTGCTGATTTTTATCAACGTTCTCTGTAATGATCATTAAGGAACCCTGTTCCAAAGTATTTCCTATTTGTATTACCCATTGCATACATAAGAGACCAAAGCTTAAAAATATTAACAGTGTTAACTGATTTTATTTTGAGGCCAATTAAACAGCTTAATATTTGGTTTGTACCATCCTTTTGTGGTCCTCAAAAAAATGTTAAAGATATGCCTCTGGGGATTAAAACTAGTAAGCCCTCGGGGTCAACATGTTTTTGTAGTTCTAATATTCATCGAATACTTCTAGCTATACTACAAAACCATTTGTCGACCTAAAGCTTAGATGTGCGGGCATCTACTCAATTTTCTTTGTTCTACTATAGGTATTCCATTGAACTTCAAACCTGTGTATGGAACAATAACGTGCGGGCGCTTACAAAGTTCCACAGCTCTGACCTGCAAATAATCCGATACTGCCTATTTTTCTTAGTATTTCAGATAAGCGCTGGCATGCAACATCTCTACTACACTTAGTGAAAACATATGTGTTAATGGTCTTTATAAACAGTCACAGTGAGCAGCTTTTCAGCAGCATTATGTTCATATAAAAGATTGCGTGTAAGATAAAATTTAGAAAAAGTAATTTCATGCAACAAGTAATTAATGTATGGAAAGCATTGACTGCCCATACGTACAAAAAGAACGTTGATCTGAGCACATACACATACAGTTAGCATCTTTATTTAGTAAATATGTCGTTATATGATGTGACCATATCTTGATATGACGTTCATATAATGTGTTTACTTCTTTAAATTATGTGGTTACTTCTTTACGAGATGCAATTACTTCTTTATATGGTGTGGACACTTATTTATATGTTGTGGATACTTCTTTATATCGCGTGGTTATCTTTTTTTATTTGTGGTACCTTTTTATATGACATGGTTGCTTCTTTATATGATACGGGAGGTCTCGGGATCGAACCCCACTGGGAGCGTTCCTTTGATTATCCCTAAAGACACCAAGTACTAGTTCTAGTCCCAGGAAACGGACTCAAAAGCGTTTATATGAGCCTACGGCTTTCGATGCAATCGAGTTAAAATAAATAGGCTTAAACTAAACTATATGACACGGATATCGCTTTATATGATGTGGATACTTCTCTACATGGTATTGATAGTGTCATGGATAATCGATGGCGTTGCGAATTGTATTCCCTTTTCACACGTTATTAATATATTCGTTAAATAATGGTTATCACGTATCGGTGAATATTGTAAAGTCAAATCAATTGCACAGGCTCCCTTTTATGCTCAACATCGTCTCTTTGTTTTACCTGTAAACAAAGGTACAAAGCCTTTAGACATGTTTTGCCTTTTTAATATTAAGGCCCTTTCTTTAATAAGAAGATTGTAACTTAAATCTTGAATTCAGATATTAACGAATGCGCACCTGACCCGTGTAAGAACGGCGCCACGTGCACCAATCTTCAGAACGGGTACTCGTGCAGATGCTCACCTGGCTGGCAAGGCAACGACTGTATTCAGGGTATGACTATAAATCACTTGCATATGAACATACTTTTTTCATTCCATTAAAGCTACGTTCCTTTGACAAAATATAACAAAGCTTTTTCATACACAGCCTGTTAACGAGTGGCCTAACCTATATTTATTATATAGTGTCATGGCTAATCGATGGTGTTGCTAATTGTACTCTCATTTCACAATTTAATATATTTGTTAAATAATAACTATTTTAAAGTAAAATAATGCACAGGCTGCGTTTTATGCTAAAAGTCGTCTCTTAGGTTAAAAGCCTAAAACGTACAATGCATTCACACAATTTTCGCCTCGTTTTATATTGAGGGTTAAGAAACATGGCACAATTATTAACATGTTATATTAACGTTATTATAGATATCAACGAATGTGCCCCAAACCCTTGTAAGAACGGTGCGACGTGCAGCAATCTTCAGAACGATTATTCGTGCACGTGTACACCGGGCTGGCAAGGAAAAAACTGTGATCAGGGTTGGTGTAAATATCAATATGTATTATATAACAGTAAACAAACCATAGTTATTACACTCAACTGGTTTGTTAGGCTATGCCTGTACATAGCTGCTGGAATAACATGGCAAAAACGTTCCAACTTTTGTATTCGGGTTTGCAATCTGCGTTTGAAATTTGGAAGCCATTACGCTTGCAGCCGGTGTGTTGTTGCTGCTTCAATTTAACGCTAACAATGCGAAGGTATACACATCGGTTCATTTGTGTCAATACGGTTTGTTCTGAACCAATAATGTAACCACGCTGATTATGTGAGACATTGAAGTGTGTTGTGTTTATCGTTTAGATATAAACGAATGCGCACCTACCCCGTGTAAGAACGGCGCCACGTGCACTAATCTTCAGAACGCGTACTCGTGCAGATGCTCACCGGGCTGGCAAGGCAACAATTGTAATCAGGGTATGACTATAAATCACTTGAAAATAAGCATGCGTGTTTCATTCCCTTTTAATAAGTTTCCGGTGGCTGTATGTAAAAAAGCTATTTCATACCCAGCCTGTAAACGAGTGGCTTTATTATGATTATTACATATTGCCATACAAATCAATCGCGTAACGAATTGTTTTCCCATTTCACAACTTTATAAATTCGTTAAATAATGTTCCTGGCGTGTTGGTAAATATTGTACAGTCACCACAAATGCATAGGCTACGTTTTGCGCTCCAAGTCGTCACTCTGTTGTAAATGTTCAAAACGAACACTGCGTTTGGACAATTATTGCTAAATATAATAGTAAAGCCCTTTGTCCAATAACTTAAATGTAATATAAGCGTTTTTTTCAATAAACAGAATGAAATTTAAATTTTATTTCAGATATCAACGAATGCACACCCGCCCCATGTAAGAACGGCGCCACGTGCAACAACCTTCAGAATGCGTACTCATGC
>VMBQ01002720.1:33714-57683 GCA_007657795.1 Dreissena rostriformis
AGATGAGCTTGTCCGGGCCATAGCTATGTTGTTCATTGTGAGACTTTGAAATCAATTGGCACATTTGTTTGCAATCATGCGAAGGTGTGTTGCGCGAAAGAATTACGTCTATATCTCCAAGGTCAAGGTCACACTTTGAGGTCAAAAATGGCCATAAATGAGCTTGTCCGGGCCATAACTATGTGGTTCATCAAGGGATTTTAAAATCATTTGGCACATTTGTTCACCATCATTGGACAGTGTGTTGCGCGAAAGAATTACGTCAATATCTCCAAGGTCAAGGTCACACTTTGATGTCAAAGGTTAAAAATGTCCATAAATGAGCTTGTCCGGGCCATAGCTATGTTGTTCATTGTGAGGCTTTGAAATCAATTGGCACATTTGTTCACCATCATTGGACGGTGTGTCGCGCGAAAGAATTACGTCAATATCTCAAAGGTCAAGGTCACACATGAGTTCAAAGGTAAAAAATAGCCATAGTTGAGCTTGTCCAGGCCATTACTATGTCGTTCATTGTGGGATTTTGAAATCAATTGGCACATTTGTTAACCATTATTGGACGGTGTGTTGCGCGATAAAATTACGTCGATATCTCCAAGGTCAAGGTCACACTTTGAGTTCAAAGGTCAAAAATGGCCATAAATAAGCTTGTCTGGGCCATAACTATGTCATTCATTGTGAGATTTTAATATTACTCTCCACATTAATTTTGTTCACAGGCATTGGATGGCGTATCATGCCAAAGAATTCAAGATTTCAAAGGTCAAAATGGCCATAAATGATAATGGCATAATAATTCTTAAAAATTGCCATAAATAAGCTTCTCTTGTTTTGTGAGACAGCATGCAAAATATTCTGTGTCAATGCAGCATGTGGGGGTATACGTCACGTCAGTGACAAAGCTCTAGTTTATTATGTCAACGGCGGCCATCTTTGAATCGATTATAGTAGAAACGTGACATGATGCCAGACAAGCACCTCGGTTATTTTGCATGTCTACGAACCCACAAACTCCATAACACTGAGAAACTCCACAACTACATTATGCATACGGGTCCACATACCAAGTACAGGACACTGTCGCTCCATATGGCATTACATACCCCTGGAACATGTCTCATGACATGCTGTCACTTTACAAACTTTTCTTGTACACTTTCAGGCATTTGCTCCATTGACCTTATATACTAGATGTCGAATCTCGCGTTTTTCAGTTTGTGTAACAACGAAGAAGTATGGTCACATGAGCTTAACTGATGCCAAGTGCAGCGGTCAATCACCTTCTCTTTCTACTCGAAGATATATAATTAAAAGGAATACTTCCAATCAAACAATCAATCCATACTTTAAACGTACGACTGGCAGAAGCTAGTTTGTTAAGATACATTTTTAGATGATCAAATGTATGAAAATTATTGTTAGTGAATACCTTGCGCAACAATTCCTGTTGTCAGGTTTTTTCAAAACCAAAAAGCATCATAACATCATTCTAGTTTAAGTTAAAAAGATGCTAAACAATGGTTAAATGCATGATTATATAATTAAATAGGTCACAATGCTGAAACGGCGGCCATCTTGGACGCCATCGTAGATTTCTCAGGGCCCTAGATGATACCAGACCGGCATCATTAAGATGCTTGATTGGGGACATGTTTTAAACTAAAAATTCATTAACATTTACTTTACACCTCAAGTCCGGATGTATGTCGTATTCTGCCGGATAAGCGTTGTTGCTGGTTCAATTTAACGCTAACAAGGCGCAGGTATATACATCTTTTCATCTGTGTCAATACGGTTATTCTGAGCCAATAATGTAAACACGCTGATTATTTGAGACATTGATGTGTGTTGTGTTTATCGTTTAGATATCAACGAATGCGCACCTGTCCCGTGTAAAAACGGCGCCACGTGCAATAATCTTAAGAACACGTACTCGTGCACATGCTCACCGGGCTGGCAAGGCAACAACTGTGATCAGGGTAAGACTATAAATCACTTGAAAACGAACATACTTGTTTCATTCCCTTTTAGCTACTTTCCTTTGAAAATATGTAACAAAGCTATTTCAAACCCAGTCTGTAAATTGGTGGCCTTATTTCTAATTATTAGATTTTGTAATGGATAATCGATGGCGTTGCGAATTGTAATCCCTTTTCACCCGATATTAATATATTCGTTTAATAATGGTTATCACGTATCGGTGAATATTGTAAAGTCAAAGCAAATGCACAGGCTCCCTTTTATGCTCAACATCGTCATTTTGTTTTTGACCTGTAAAAAACGTACAAAGCATTTAGACATGTTTTGCTTATTTACTATTAAGGCCCTTTCTTTAATAAGACGATTGTTACTTTAAACGTTATTTCAGATATTAACGAATGCGCACCTGTCCCGTGTAAGAACGGCGCCACGTGCACTAATCTTCAGAACGAGTTCTTGTGCACATGCTCCCCCGGCTGGCAAGGCAACGACTGTATTCAGGGTATGACTATACATCACTTGCATATGAACATACTTTTTTCATTCCAGTTTAGCTACTTTTCTTTGACAATATTTAACGAAGTTTTTTCATACACAGCCTGTAAACGAGTGGCCTAACCTATATTTATTATATATTGTCATGGCTTATCGATGGTGTTGCTAATTGTACTCTCATTTCACAATTTAATATATTTGTTAAATAATAGTCATTGCGTATTGATAACTATTTTAAAGTTAAAAAAAATGCACAGGCTACGTTTTATGCTAAAAGTCGTCTCTCAGGTTAAAAGCATAAAACGTACAATGCATTAACACAATTTTCGCCTCGTTTTATATTGACGGTTTAGAAACATGGTACAATTATTAACATGTTATATTAACGTTATTATAGATATCAACGAATGTGCCCCAACCCCTTGTAAGAACGGTGCGACGTGCAGCAATCTTCAGAACGATTATTCGTGCACGTGTACACCGGGCTGGCAAGGAAACAACTGTGATCAGGGTTGGTGTAAATATCAATATATATTATATAACAGTAAACAAACCATAATTGTTACACTGAAATGATTTGTTAGGCTATGTCTGTACATAGCTGCTGGAATAACAGGGCAAAAACGTTCCAGCTTTTGTCTTCGGGTTTGCAATCTGCGTTTGAAATTTGGAAGCCATTACGCTTGCAGGCGGTGTGTTGTTGCTGCTTCAATTTAACGCTAACAAGGCGAAGGTATACACATTGGTTCATCTGTGTCAATACGGTTTGTTTTGAACCAATAATGTTACCACGCTGATTGTTTGAGACATTGATGTGTGTTGTGTTTATCGTTTAGATATAAACGAATGCGCACCTACCCCGTGTAAAAACGGCGCCACGTGCACTAATCTTCAGAACGCGTACTCGTGCAGATGCTCACCGGGCTGGCAAGGCAACAACTGTGATCAGGGTATGACTATAAATCACTTAAAAATAATCATACGTGTTTCATTCCCTTTTAATACGTTTCCGGTGGTTAGCGGTCTATGATTTTCCATCGCGAAAAAAGATGACGCAGGCAGAAATTATTTGACTTGATTGCCTATAAGGTATGTCTCTTTGTATTTCAGAAAACTGATACAAATAAACGGCCATCGCCCGCCGCTTTGCGGCGTGCTTTTGCCCGTATAATCTCCTAGGCAAAAAATATCGAATAAGTAAATTTGTGTAAAGATCTACAGGAAAAAGTCAAGAAAGCGGACTCAATCAATGTTCGCAATAATACTAAGACTTTTCNGATTGTTACTTAAATCGTTAATTCAGATATTAACGAATGCGCACCTGTCCCGTGTAAGAACGGCGCCACGTGCACCAATCTTCAGAACGGGTACTCGTGCAGATGCTCACCGGGCTGGCAAGGCAACGACTGTATTCAGGGTATGACTATAAATCACTTGCATATGAACATACTTTTTCATTTCATTTAAGCTACTTTCCTTTGACAAAATATAACAAAGCTTTTTCATACACAGCCTGTAAACGAGTGGCCTAACCTATATTTATTATATAGTGTCATGGCTAATCGATGGTGTTGCTAATTGTACTCTCATTTCACAATTTAATATATTTGTTAAATAATAGTCATTGAGTATTGATATCTATTTTAAAGTACAAAAATGCACAGGCTACGTTTTATGCTAAAAGTTGTCTCTCAGGTTAAAAGCATAAAACGTACAATGCATTCACACAATTTTCGCCTCGTTTTATATTGATGGTTAAGAAACATGGTGCAATTATTAACATGTTATATTAACGTTATTTCAGATATCAACGAATGTGCCCCAAACCATTGTAAGAACGGTGCGACGTGCAACAATCTTCAGAACGAGTATTCGTGCACGTGTACACCGGGCTGGCAGGGAAAAAACTGTGATAAGGGTATGATTATAAATCACTTTAAAATAAACATACTTGATTCATTCCCTTTAACCTACTTTGCTTTAACAATATATATCAAAGCCTGTTGGTACCGAGTTTGTAAACGAGTGGCCAAATTTATAATTATTATATATTGCTCTGGCTTATCTATGGCGTTGCTAATGGTGCTCTCATTTCCCATGTTAACTTTTTTGTTTAATAATAGTCATTGCGTAGTTGGTTTAACGTATAGAAATGCATTATGTTATGTATCATAATGTCATTTTGATAGTGTTATACATATTATACATGAATCCAAAATGGCTGCCAGAAGACTTGCTGTTAAAACCGAGATCATATCCCAATTTTGAATAAGAATAATGAATATGTACAAATAATACAAATTTAGTAGCACTTAAGTGTTTAATACGTGTATGATTAAATCAATTTCAATATAACAATTGCAAAGTTTATATAACATGAACATATCGCCCTTATCCTGACCGTAAAATACAAATTATATCTTTGTATAAAGAACCTTCTTCGAATATATGATTTGTGTTATATGAAAATACACCGGTGTAATGTCGTGAAGCAAATTATATATCAATTGAAATACCATAATACGTATTATTCAACATGTGTTCACTAAGTTCAAGATCATGTCACCTTTTTCAAAAACGTATACAGTAGTATATGTACCAGTTTATCTTATGTTGTGAGCTGTCAAGCATAGGGTGATGTTCCTGTGTTAATATTAGTGTATTTCACACATGTTGTCTTTCATACCAACGGTGACATAACAAATACACTATAAGTCTCCATCGTTCGTTTGTACACCCGTGAGACATTGGATCGACTACATGACCTCGCCATACCTGTAGGTGCTGAGCTCCAGTCAAACACATAGTAGAAAACACATTTCGTCAGTTTTTGTCTTATTTAAGACTTAAAGTTGTCAATGTAATCATGTATCTTTCCGTATGTGTGCCGGTGAATGACATACAAGACACCAGATCAATCTATTACTGATCTTGTGATCTAATTATCAATGTGCCGCTCAGACACTTCTACTTTAAATTGTTTCTTTAGCACCCGATTTGGAGTTTCGTCCTCTGAGTTCCCCAGTTTCAGTAAGCATAGCATTAGGTACTGGAGGTACTGGAGCCAATTCACGGCTTAGTATATAGTTAACGTCAACTTCCCTGGAACTAGCTTGTAAGCAAATCACTCCTGAATAAATCAGATTTATATCATACACGTTGGTGTCTGCAACCCTTATGTGCTTTCTACACACATCGTGGGTTTCATCCTTATTAGAAATTAACCCATACATATTTTCCGGCTATGAGTTTTTAAATTCTGTCGTTTGGGTTTTACCAATATCTATGGCTTGATCAACATAAGAAGACTTTGATGCTATCGTTTCAGTCGGAATTGTCACTAGACAGGCTGGATGCTTGCTTTAGACCAAACGGATAAATACAGTATGTCAACCTTCTCCGACTACTTGCTTGTCATCATCATCATCATCATCATAAGCAATCCCTTGGCCGGTTTGGCCCTTGGGGGGAAATGAGGGACGACGATACAGAAATCCTCCTCCAGTCAGGTCTGTTGTGTGCTGCTGATAGTAATTCATCCATGTGAAGCGATGTCCACTCTTTTACATTTTCCATCCAGTTTTTTCTCTGACGGCTTCGACGTCTACCTCCCTCTAGTGTGCCCTGGCGAAAAATCATGCACAAAGATTCGTGCCTGGTGACGTGTTCAATCCAAGCCAGCTTTCGTCGTTTGACGGTAGGCAGAAGGGGCTGTTGTGGACCGACACATGTTGCAGTCATGTTCCGAACGTACTCGTTGGTCTTGTGCTCCGTGTAGGAGATGCAAAGAAGTTTATGTTTAAATGCCTGTATCCTGCGCTATTTGTCCACGTGAAGCGTCCAGGTCTCGCAGCCGTAGAGTAGGATGGAGACTACGAGGGACTTGTGGAGCCTGCACTTGGTGGGGAATCTGATGGAACTGCTTGTCCACAACCTGCTCAGTCTGGCCATCGCTGCGGTCTCCATGTTAATTCTTATTCAGACCTCAGCGGTACTGGTACCATCCTTGGACAAAGTTGCGCCAAATTACTTGAAGCTGGTAACTTCTTCTAGCTTCTCGCCGTTCATGGTGATGTCTGTACTGGTGTTGGTTGTGCTGTTCACTATGACCTTGGACTTCTCCGTGCTGACCTCCATCCCGTATGCTCCTGCTCTTTCATAGAGTTTGTTGGTGAGATCTTGATGTTCATTGGTGGTGCCACCCATGAGGTCAACGTCATCAGCGAATCTCAAGTTGAAGATGAGTCTTCCACCGATGGAGATAGTGATGTGGTGGTCATGGAAAGTCTCCTCCTTTATCTTCGCAATGAACATGTTGAACTGGACGGGAGAGAGCAGACATCCCTGACGGACGCTCACTGATGTCATGAATAAGTCACCCTGCTGTCCGTTGAGAAGTAATGCGCTGCTGGCGTTTCCGTAAAGTTCTTAAATTACTTTCAACATCCGTTCCTCAATGTTTTATCCTCTCATAACATTCCATAGGCCATCATGCCACACACGGTCGAAAGCTTTCTTGAAGTCAGTGAAGTTGTGGAATAGCTCACGTTGGTGTTGCAGGTGTTTCTCAATGATGACTCTGCAGTTGAAGATCTGTTCCAATGTGTTTCGCCAAGCTCTGAATCCAGCCTGCTCTTCGGCCAGCAATTCCTCTGCCTTACTTTGCAATCGATCAAGGATGATGCGTAGCATGACTTTGCTGGGATGACTGATGAGGTTTTTGATGCGGTAATTCTCGCACAACTTAAGATTGCCCTTTTTCGGTAGGGGTATGACCAGTGACTGGGTCCTCTCAATCATTAGCATCTGCACTAGTCCTCCTGCGATTTTCTTGTTTGTGTTGCTAATCATTGTCCACTAAACTGGTACTACTAATTTCTCTCAGATCTTCTTCCTTCATGCTGCAAATATGCAAGCTTAAATTGCAAACCATGAGAGTGTTATGTTTTAGTGTTGCACCTGTAATGCTCTTCTAACAATTGCGCTATCTCATAAAAGTAGTTTCTTTGATCATGTCTCTCGATATGGCATTCCATACCCCTGGAACATGTCTAATGACATGGTCTCCCTAAAAAAAATGTCTTGTACACTTTCAGGCATTTGCTCTATTGGCCTTATGTAATAGATGCAGAATCTCGTGTTTTTGAGTTTGTGTAGCAACACAGAAGTATGGCCATATAAGCTTAACTGATTCCAAGTGCAGCGTTCAATCACCTTCTCTTTCTGCTCGAAGATACATAATTATAAGAGATACTGCCTTATTCAAACAATCAACCCACAATTTAGACGTACGACTGGCAGAAGCCTGTTTGTTAAGATATATTGTTAGATCATCATATGTATGAACATTGTTTTCAGTGAATACCTTGCTCAACAATTCTCGTGTCAGTATTCTTAATGCCCTTATATACTGTGGATATTTCTTTCCATTTAAGAATTTAGAGAATGTTGACTCCATCAGATTTTCCATCCCACTTTTAGCCATACTCGTTCCCACTGACCCAACACAGCTTATTAGAACGTGCACACTACCGAGACGTAGTATTACATCGTGAAACTGCCTTCCCCCTTAACACACGTTCATGCGTGCTCGACTCACCGTTTGAATGAACCATCCTGTTTCCTGGTACAGCAGGATCACACTTGGATTTTAAAATTAACACAACTATCCACAATTTTAATTATATAAGTACAACACTGTTTGGTAATGATATGGTATGGGAATATAACGTTTTATATGATGTTGCTTGTCTTACCATTGACTCTTCATTAGCTGATTGAGCTGAAGACTCATCCATTTTATTTTTATTTTAAATGTTTGGCAGAAAAAATAATGGTGTTGTAAACTGTTATTTGCTATATTCGGAATAAAATTAATAATTATAATGAATGTAATTGTGTAGTCAATGCTTACCCGATGAAAATCAAATTAAAATGTAAATCAGATGAGCTTAACGAATATATGCACATATAAAATATATTGTGCAGAACATGTGTATGTAAAATATGGCTTCATACTTTCGTTGCCTTTAATATCTTCATGTATTGGTAAATAATACATTTGAAGGAATTTTGTGGATAGTCTTTAATGAACCTTACAAAATGCCACACAGAAATACAATTATTTCAGTTTGTATAATATGAAATTCAGATCAAATGACTTATGATGCAATCATTTGCATAAGCGACCATATTGGCAGCCATTTTGGATATTAACTGGAAATTTATTTTGATCAATTAATTTCCTAAACAAAAATCATCATAACATTATTCTAGTTTATGTTGAAAAGATGCCTAATAATTGATAAAGCCACGGTACTTGAACAATAAAATGTTGGTCCTTATATATATATAAAAGAAAAGGTATCCAACGATGATTACACAGGTGTATTTAATAACGCTATGCAACAGCATGAAAGATCAAATAATGCACACAAATGTCGTTGTGGTTGCCAGCAGGAAGCCTCAATCTATTATTAAACACCGTTTATTTGATGAAAATCCATCAAGTAGGTTCAAACAAGCTTAAAGTTTCACAAATATGACCCCAAAATCGCAGTGTGTAATTCTCGACGTCCAAACGTCAGTTATGACGGAAGGCGATTTTCAGTCGAGTTTTCACAACAAAACAAGAACTTTGCTATAAAATCCACAAACGTTTTTCATTTACTAAGTTTTCATTCACTTTTAGCTGTTTTGGACATGCTTGGTGGATTTTCATCAAATAAACGGTGTTTAATCATAGATGGACGCTTCCTGCTGGCAACCAAAACGACATTTGTGTGCATTATTTGATCTTTCATGCTGTTGCATAGCGTTATTAAATACACCTGTGAAATCATCGTTGGATACCTTTTCTCTTATTATATATTAGGACCAATTTTTTTGTTCAAGTACCTGTGGATAAAGCATGATTATATAACCACATATGTCAAAATACTGAAACGGCGGCCATGTTGGATTTCTCAAAACCAAAAATGATACCAGACCGGCATCATTCAGATTTTTGATTTGGAATATGTTTCCAACCAAATGTCAATTTTACATGATGGGCCAGTCACAAAAACAGAATATTTCAAATTATATACAATTGCAAATATTGATGTGAAATTATCAAGTTTGGTATTTAGTCTACCATTTAAACAACAAAATTTAGCTTCATTCAAAAAGTTAACAATAATGGTGCGTTTGGGTATCATTTCACATTCATACAAAATGTCTGATAAGTTTCCAATTCTTGTATTAAAATCAGCGGCAATGAACATAGCATCACAATTACTGAGACTATATATGTGTGTGAGTAAATGAGCATAGAAAGATTGAGCATCACGGCCTCTGTTTGAGTTTTCTGGAGGCAAATACACGTAAATACAACAAAATCCGAACATGTAATTTTGTGACAGTATTTTAAACATAGAACACCATCAAAAGACTTATCAACAATATGGATATCATATACGTCGCACAGTTTTGATTTTACAAGTAAGCTCCACCGGAAGCCTGGAGCATTAATATGGATATCAGCCCTTTTATAACCAAACCATATATAGTCGTTGATTTTAATCACAAATTGATCACTTAAGTGGGTTTCACGGATAGATGTTATATCAGCGTCTATCGCTTGTATTATATTTTCCCGTAATGCACTATCACTCTGAGTCCATCCGCATACGTGAAGATGTGCTCATGTTACGGACCCCGCGGGGCGGGAGGGATCCTAGTGCTTATCCTGTGGTTGGCGCCGGGGTTCTGTCTCGGGCTGTCGCCGTTGCTGATCCTGGCGATCTGTATTTTCCCGTGTGCGGATGCGACCGTTGGCGTCTACTCGAAAGTTGCTTCCTTGTGGTAGTTGACTTAGTAGGGTACGTGCATTTAGTTCGATCAACCGTTCAGCATCAAACTTGCTGCTTTTGATGTAGACATTCTTGTACGGATAAGTTTGTTTAAGTAGAGATTTGTTGCGTAACACGAGGATCTTTTCTTCAACATTCCGGAAGCTGATCTTTTTCAGGGGTGGGCGGTCATGAATGTACGACCGTAAACGTGTTGCGCTCGTGATTTGTACTTTTGTTAAGAAGTTGTTACCTTTGGCCTTTATGATGTCATGTGCCTTTGTAAGAAGATCCTCTCCACCCTGTCGCACGATTCCGCTCACAGTCACACAGATATCCGGGTCGTCGAGGCCCGACCGCCGGTGCCCAGATTGAGTGGTGTCGTCCTTTAAGTGTCTCTATCACTTGCCGGCTGCCTCCCCGAACCAGTGTCTAAGGCCATCATGAGTGACTGTATGGACTGGATTGTTGTGAATACTTGATAAACTATTTTGCCCTCTCTACTTATATTCATAGTTAGGTCATCTCGGAGGTAATTTATTTTCCCGTCAATCGAAGCAGTTAGATCAACCGTCAGTTTTTCGTATTCTGCCGGACTTAAATGTTTAATGAAACGATAGCCGTTAGAATTAAATACCTGTGTAAACACTAAGTCTGAAACATCTGTTGATTGTGTCCCACAATAAGTGAAAATGTTTTGTCATTGATTTGAATTGAGTGCATTCTAACAACTTTCTTTCAGCCCTGTGTAATCCTAAATGTCAGAACGCAGGAACGTGTGTTTCACCTGACGTGTGTACCTGCCCCGATAGGTTTAGCGGAAAACAATGTGAACTCGGTAATAACACTATATCCGTTTGAATTATTCACATATTTATTCTTTCTTATCGTATCCAAATATGAGTGAACCTATCTTGTTATGGTCACCTTAAAAAATAAATCTATAAAGTCTTGTACGTTAATTAGGAAAGGTTGCTGAAACACACTTCGGGTCCTCATAAATTTCGAAAACATACATCTGCCCCGTAAGTTGCAAGCGACACTGTGCAATCAGAAATACCATTGTTTTAATTAAAAAACCAATATATCAATACATTTAATGTTTATTTGATTAATTTGCGATAACCAATGTGACCGTTATTTAGACGAGTGTCCTATATGGACTCTGATTTTAATTATAATGTATATATTACTGTAATCCACTTATGTATGCTCTAAGCGAAAATAATGCTTCATACAACAAAATAGAAACAAATAACCTATTCTTTATGTAATGCAAAATATATGCGGATCTACAAAAATGTAGCACTACTTATATCGACCAGTGTTATGCAAATGTTTGTATTTTAGATAAATTAACTAAGTTTAACTTAATTTTGCATAACATTTGGACTTGACTTACGCCCAATCGTATCAATTTTTAAAATAAGATTTTGTTAAAAAACATCAACAAGGAACGAACGCACAATAATGAATTTAACTGGGTGTGGTTTGCGGTGCGGGTCGTTAGCATGGTCACTTAAACATAGATCGATACTCGCTTTGTTAAGAACGTTTCAATTGATTTAAATCGCTTCCAGTACGGAATATAGTTTTTTTTCTGTGCAATGTTATTTTAATATATTCATGCATATAGGTCGTTCCCAGTGGCGACCAAGGCATGAAGTTCGATATGTTTGATTGAATGCTAAGAACATTGTTTGCGTAAACTGACTATCAGTAATGGCAGTTTTATTCATTATTTAGAGAAGTGTGATGGTTTGCTTGCACCGCACAATGGAAATGTTTCGTCTGACAGTGAGACTGCAACATTCATGTGCCATACTCCGTATTGTCTTTACGGAAGTAAGATTCGTGTGTGTTACCAAGGCAAATGGAACGGCACAACTACCCGATGCCTTAAACGAAGTACGTATACGGCCTGTAAACTAGTCGCAAAAGTACTATGTCATTAATGGCTGAGGAAGCAAAGGGTTTTCGCTTGTTTGGTCTTAACGCCAGTGAATTACAACAAAACAATCATTTACGTTAAAAGTGTTGTCAATTATCGTAATGTCACGTATAAAAGACGGTTTCCATATTTTTTTAAATAATAATTAATCTTAATTGTAATACAATAAAATAATTGTAATTAAAATTGAAGTCATTTATTTCAGCGAGATGTTCCACTGAATATTTGGTCAAGAATGACTCGACATTGTCCGTATCGTCGCAGCAGTACCCGAATGAGCCAAACATGTATGGGGCTGACCAAGGGCGCCTTAATTCCAAGGAAAAGGGAAAAAGGGATGAATATAGAGCAGGGATATGGGCGCCAGCTGTCGCGGACATGAATCAGTACATCCAGGTCGCAAACTTCATGCGTGAATGTTTATACATGTCATAATGGATGAAATAAAAATAACTTAACGTGCTTAATGTATATATATATTATTTGTAAAAAGTTTAATGAATAGATAAGCACCTCTTGCTGTATTCCACTCGTTGTATTAATCCTCTATAAACCATCTTTTTGTTTACTGCAGTTTGTCCTCTTCACCTGTTTATTGGCAAAGTTCTATCAATGAACATTTTTTTTAATTGATAGATCTTTGGTATTGGTCTCCGCCGATAAGGGTCGCCGAACAG
Source organism: Dreissena rostriformis (assembly GCA_007657795.1). NCBI lineage: Eukaryota > Metazoa > Mollusca > Bivalvia > Myida > Dreissenidae > Dreissena > Dreissena rostriformis. The sequence continues at coordinate 46,650 of VMBQ01002720.1, forward strand.
TGACCACGACGGGGTACAAGTACACGGTTTTATGCGTTTTTTTGTGGGGGCGATCATTGTAGGGTTGGATCAAATAAAGTAGGCTTTAGTTACGCATTTAAGCATTCGTTTGAATGAAATTATTATTTTGCTTTTTAAGGTTTACTTCACAGCTCCGAAAATAATCACCGCCATTATAACGCGTGGCAGGCCCGTTACCCAGCGACAGCATGAACTCCAGTGGGTGACGCACTACCATTTCTTGTACAGCACAGACTGTGAGACCTTCAATACGTACACGGACGCGAATGGTGCTCCTAAGGTACCATATTTTTTTTTGCATGCATATGAGCACGTTTAGGTCCTGACAAATATGGAGACAAAAATAAATTCTCAGGATATATTTTTGTATATGATTCCAGTAGATGTAGTCTTTCATTTATGGTTAGAGATGTATTGCCTATACACCACATGGCAATATATACAACACAACATTCAATATAACACATTGTAATAAAAGCTAATCTCATCGCGTTGATTATGCCCACGGATTGGGTATCTAACCCTTGACCTCCTTGTCTGAAGGCGGACACCACATTCAATACTCGATTGCGTACTCATACCAATCATCCATGACAACTGTTACTCTGATTTGTAAAAACGTTTATTAAGTGCCTCTGTTCTTTACGACAACATTGTCATGATGCATTATTTTCAGGCTGTTTTTTCTCGTGCTTGTTGCAGATTTTTCGTGCAAATAAGAACGGAAACAGCACAGCAACCAGACCACTGCCTTGCCCTGTGCTAGCCAAGTGTGCCAGAGTGAATCCAATACGTTGGCACGGCTATATCTCCATGGCAGTTGACATCAGGGGTTGCGATGGATCTTCATTGAAGGATTTTTAAATAGTTAGCAAATTCAGAGACAATGCCAAACAGCACAACGATTGTGGTAACACTCCAAAAATAAAGGAAAAATACACACGCATAATGATGTATCCATGTCTTGATTGATTTAAAAAAAAGTGTTTATGATTCTATAATATTTATAAACATTACTCTTATTGTGGCTTTAACTTACTTTGTTATTGAAACTTATGTACCGAACGAATCATAAAAAAATACAGATATAGAATAAATGATTGATTAAGGAAGTAGGGGTAATACGTTCAACTTACGAGATATTAATTCATTACTTTTATTTGTTGATAGGTGCTGAATATGCTTTTAGTTATATATGTATTGCCATCTACTGGAAACTTAACAAGAAAACGGAACAATAAATAATTCTAATTCTAATTGGAACTCAACCATAATTCAAACATTAATACAACATGCTCATTGACTCTTTAATTATGTTTTTTTTCTCGCAATTACCGAACGCTTTTCCACGGGAGGGTGCGATGTGCTTGGGACGCTGCTTGTGTGGGCTATATAAGACAACACCATTTTGTTTTGTTTGAGAATAGTAATTATGTACTGTAATTAGTTTTGTATTTATGGACTGTATATCAAACACGATCCATAATATAATCTTTAATCATTGTTCAGCTGTAATGCGAATCTCAATGACATGTTTATAATAAAAGTTTTTAATTATTTAAATTATTCAAACGCTTATGTAAATGTTGTTGTATTCCACAGCGGTGAACCTGAAACACTTAAAGTAGGTTTTCATCACATTTAATTAACGTTTAAAGTTATTATCTTCATTTTTCTGCTTCATATTTATAGCAAGAAAATTTATGTCAAAAGTGTCAGCCTGGCCGAAAGAAGAAAACACACAAAAAGAAAAGCTAGATTAAAAATGGCATATGTCAGCCGCCGAAAGAAAGAAAGAAGAAATTACAATTATTTTAGTTTTGGCAATCAATATTAATTACTGACATTCTTTTAAATACGTGTATGTTAGTATGGGATTTTTCGGATAACGACACATTTCCTCTAAAATTCATTAATTAGTATTTTACTTTATGCTGTACATAAATATCAGTTTCTTATTATCCTCTCAAATCGATGATAATTCAGAAAATACATAAAACATTAAAACATAGTAAAACACAGCGATATGTGCACGTGAAATAAATATGCCTTTCGATCCATAGAAGCAGATATATATTGCTTTGCACTTGTCTCTCGGTTAATCGGTCGGTCGGTCGGAAGGTAGATACGTTGACAACTTAATTGAAGACATAAAAAAACAAATATTAAGTTTACCTATTTGTTATTGATTTAATCTACGCCATGTGTACCTCTTTAAATATGGATATTTGTAATGGAAAAGATCAATTAATTGTAATTATTTATATTTTCCAACATTATATCACGAGCCTTAGGGTTATTGACATTTTTATAATTACTAAAGTCAAGTTCTTTATTGAATACCATGTTGAAATTTCGAAACATTATTAATGAGTCATTTACAATGCCCTGTATTTAATTGCATATAGTTGTGTAAAAGGACGGAGTGTCGCAATTAGGATCATAAATACAAAATACGGTAAAACTTGTTCCTGTCAATCGCTACAAATTTTTCATTTTTATCGGTGACAGTATCATTAAAGTATTTTGTAGGATAAAAATTGCATCACCTAAAGGCTTTGATGTAACAAGGTCACAATCCCATTCAGCATGGATAACATTGTACATTTTGTCTGTAAAATGTGTATCTTTTAAACATAATATATTAGACTTAAGCTCTTGCAAAATGTTAAAAAATCCTGTTCACGCTTTTTGAAACTAAAACCTGTTCAATTTAGGGATATACTTGTTCGTTTGTCAGTCATTAAAAGTAGCAACCATCAATTAACGAGATAACGTGTATAGTATATGCTCTAGATTATAAAATGTAGGGTTACACGACGATGTGGCACATATACGCAAGAATTGTAGATTCGAGAAAAGTGAAAATAAAGAAAATGAAATGGGCACAAACAGGTCTACATAAAATATATGTTATGGCAGCTTGGCTAAACTTACACAATTAAACGAGCATATTCAAATCAGTAACAATTTTACTCAAGAAAAAAATTCGTTGAGTTGTTTTATTGCTTGTATATTGTTCCATTTGTATAAGTATTTTATTGTAGATATATACAAATATAATGCTATTAAGTATTGATTACATTTATTTTATGTTTAAACACTTAATGTATGATTTCATAGGGGAGAGTATTGTCAGTTTCATGTGATCATAACACTCACCTAGAAATCACAGCTACGAGTTTAGATTGATACATGTAATAAAAGAACATATCTAAAATATTGTTGATAAATCTTGTAACACGGCTATGGTTTTAGACATTGTACAAGAAAATGTAAACACCAGTGGTTATCCAGAAGCCAGTAAACAGTTTCGATTACATTGCATAAATAGAGTCAGATGAGCATTGAAATGAAATAATCATTTCACTATAATAAACAGTATAATAAAGAGATTCATTTGATCAAAATACTAAAGCAGAACTTACAACTTCTATTTTAGTTTGATATGTGTAAAAAAAGGTACACATGCTTTTTATAGAGGTGGTTAAATGCATGTAAATTCAAGCCTTGTACTAAACGAATTGAATCATAATCAAAACTTGTAAACAGTCTATTTTTGTTCATATGTTAAATTATATAAACAAATTAATTAGTTTTAATGTCTAGTGTACATAATATAATATAAATACACGAGAATGAAAACATGGACAAGAAGGTTAATTTTGATGCAAAAATATAATAATATAAACACATAAAAAGGTTGTGATTTTGTAGTAGCATTATAATTATACAAACATACAGTTCAAAGCAAAGCATATTTATTTCACATTCTTGCAACTTATCAATATTAGAAAAAAGGGGATTCTCTGGAAACAATAATATAAAATTAGATAGTGTAATTGGGTATAACATCATGATTGCACTTAACACCTTAAATAAACTTAATATGAAAGAGAAAATGAAGAAAGCGTTTTGAAATATAAAGAAAGGATATCTTAAAAGTGTTAAATGAAAACCAACAGATGATCGTAAGTTCACCACTTATAATACCTTCAATACATAATTTATGTTTACATTTACACATTAAATGGAACCCTTGGCATTGAAGGTATTTTAGTGCATAAATTAGTTCAGTAAGTGGAAACACGGACAGACCTGGTATTGAATTAACTTTCACAATAACCAGATTTTGTTCTATTCTTCAGAATTTTTGTTCTTTTGTTCTACTACTTCAATTAATACAAACTCAAATTAATAAAAAATATTTAGTCTTTAAGTTATACTTTTGTTCTGAATTCTAGAACACAGACATGCAAGAAGGGATTTAACTGATACCTGTATTATTTAATTCCACCGTGCCTCAGAAAGTTGTAATTCCGATTTTGTTTTAAGTACAATGCAACCGATATAAATGTCTAATTCCACAAGAGCGTTTGTGATTACTTTTGGGCGATAAATATGCAATGATCGGCATGCTTTCAACCGGTTCTAACCCCATTGTTTTCCATTGACCGTTTCAAGGCGGTAACCGCAACATTAATCATGTTTAAGTTTAATGTTGTCTATGTTTGAATTCTGTTTTGTCTCGAGAATGTTTCTCTTACCTTAAGGTCGCACACATCCGGAGGGTCATGCGTATACGGAAGCTATGTGCGTTTAAGTGGGGTTAGTAGGAATAGACTTAAAAAATGGGGTCGTTTTGATGTTTTTCGTTCGTGAAGGAGTATCGTGTATTTTCACTCGGTAAGACACTCTATATTTACATTTCTTAACAATAAATTCGCTCTGTCGGATATATGGTGTTTGTGCTTCCCTCGGTTGTTAGTTTCAAGATCGTAGACGTCGGATTAAAAAACGTTTTTGAAGGAAAACTGTCCACAAATCTGTTATTTACTTACGTGACCTTCAAAACATGTGGTGTACTAAAAGCACTATCTCTTATAATACACAGTTTGTTGCGCTCGTTTATAGTAAAATATAATAAAAGTCACGATTATTTCCTTTTCCCGACGCGGTTTTATCTCTAAAAAGTAATTTATTGCCGAAACATTTTGTTTTTACTCCCTTTCTGGAACTGACTTTCTTTTAAGCATAAGTAGTAGTAGTAGTAGTGGTAGAAGTAGAAGTCGTAGTTGCAGTAGTAGTAGTAGTAGTAGTAGTAGTAGTAGTAGTAGTAGTAGTAGTNCATTCCATTGTTTTTTAGCCAAAAGCATAATTATACACAAGTGTGCTGACATGGATGATACTAATTATGAAAATAAGGTACTAATTATGAGAATTATGTAATGGAAGAAGTAAAAAATGATTTGACTGGTTCATGACATAATAGATGTTAATTAAACTTAAAAACAAAAATCATTACCTTATTTTTTATTGCTTGCATATCGATCCATTCGTATAAGTATAAATATAATGCAATTAAGTATTGATTACATTTATTCTATGTTTAAACACTTAATCTATGATTTCATAAGGGAGAGTATTGTCAGTTTCATGTGATCATAACACCCACCTGGAAATCACAGCTACGAGTTTAGATTGATACATGTAATAAAATAACATATCTTAAATATTGTTGATAAAGCTTGTAACACGACTATGGTTTTTAGCATTGTACAAGGAAATGTAAACAGCAGTGGTTATCCAGAAGCCAGTAAACAGTTTCGATTACATTGCATTAATAGAGTCAGATGAGCATTGGAATGAAATAAGGATTTCACTATAATAAACAGTATAATTAAGAAATTGATCAAAATACTAAAGCAGAACTGACAACTTCTATTAAAGTTTGATATGTGTTAAAAAGGTACACATGCTTTTTATAGAGGTGGTTAAATGCATGTAAATTCAAGCCCTGTACTAAAAGAATTGAATCAGAATCAAAACTTGTAAACAATTTGTTTTTGTTCATATGTTAAATTATATAAACAAATTAAATAGTTTTAATTTGTAGTGTAAATAATATAATATAAACATACACGAAAAAGAAAACATGGACATGTAGGCTAATTTTGATGCACACATATAATAATATAAACACAAAAATAAGTTGTGATTTTGTTGTAGCAATATAATTATACAAACATACAGTTCAAAGCAAAGCATATTTATTTTTATAAAATTCTTACAACTAATCAATATAAGAAAAATGAGGATTCTCTGGAAGCAATAATATAAAATCAGACAGCGAAATTTGGTAAAACATCATGATTGCACTTAACACCTAAAATAAACTTCATATGAAAGCGAAAATGAAGGAAGAGTTTTGAAATATAAAGAAAGGATAGCTTAAAAGTGTTTAATAAAAACCAACAGATTATCTTAAGTTCACCACTTCTAATACCTTCAATACATACTTTATTTTCGCAAAACACATTAAATAGAACCCTTGGCATTGAAGGTATCTTAGTGCATACATTATTAAATAAACACTGAATGACCTTGTATTGAATTAAAATTCACAATAGCCAGATTTTGTTCTATTCTTCACTATGTAAAAAGATACAAAATTGATATTAAATAATAAAGTAATACTGCATTAAATAGTCATATGCCTGAGCTTTTTCAAATATATTAATTAGTCTAAATTCAGCAGTTACACTGGATTCATGTTACATGCATGAGATGGTGTATACATATAAAATCTTAACATATTAATGGATATAACATACGTAGATGTTGGTTTATATGCACAGGGAAAAATACTTCCAAATATTTAACCAAAAAAAAGTACCTCTATGAGGAAACAATCATTCTAGAGTGACACAAATATTAACAGGCATTGTAAAATGTATCGGTATAATATCTAACTGCTTAAATGCAAATACGTTTGCTTAATTTATGTGCGTATGTAAGTACAAAACCACACAAAGGTATATACGCAAACAGAAAGTTAGCAAATCAGATTATCTTATCTGAAAAAAAATCATTATAAATTAGTGAAAGTTATTTCATATCAGTATACATTCTAACTGAAAAAATGCAATTAAGATTGTTTTATGTATGTGCATATTTTAGTTCACAGACATAAATATAAACAGAAAGTTTGCAGATAATCAGTATTCTTATCTGAGAAAACAATCATACTGGAGTGGTTACTGTAATGTCGTTTTTCATGCATTATATAATGTATGAATATAACTTTGAACTGCTGACTTGCAAATAAGATTATTAAATTAAGGTTTACATTCAAGTTTAGACAACAAACAAAACATGCATATACATGAACATAAAGTTAGTTATATTATATAACATGCATAAGGATATTAAAGATGGATTGAAGAACAAAAAACATGTTAAGAGTAATAGACAAGTATTACAAACACAAATGAATAAAATATATATAGTCTTTAAGTTATACTTTTGTTCTGAATTCTAGAACACAGACATGCAAGAAGGGATTTAACTGATACATGTATTATTTACATGAGTGCCTCAGAAAATTGTAATTCCGATTTTTTTTAAAGTTCAACGCAACTGATATTAATGTCTAATTCCACGTGAGCGTTTGTGATTACTTTGGATGATATGCGATGTTCGGCATGTTTTCAACCGGTTTTAACCTCATTGTTTTCCATTGACCGTTCCAAGGCGGCTACTGCAACATTAATCATGTTTATGTTTATTGTTGTTTATGGATGAATCCTGTTCTGTCTCGAGAATTTTTCACTTACCTTAAGGGCACACACACCAGGGGGGTCATGCGTATACGGAAGCTGACTGCGTTTAAGTGAGGTTAGTAGAAACTGACTTTCAAAATGTCTTAGTTTTTATGTTTTTCGTAAAGGAGTATCGTGTATTTTCACTCGGTAAGACACTTTATATTTACATTTCTTAACAATACATACGCCCTTTCGGCTCTATGGTGTTTGTGCTGCCCTAGGTAGTTGGTTTTAAGATCATAGACGTCGGAATAAAAAAGAAAACTGTCCACAAATCTGTTGTTTACTTACCTTCGAGAAATTTGATGTACTAAAAGCATTATCTCTTATAATACACATATTTGCGCACGTATATAGTAAAATATAACAAAAGTCACAATAATCTTATTTTCCGTACACTGTTTTATCTCTAAAAAATAATTTAGTGCCAAAACATATTGGTTTCACTCCCCTTTCTGGAACTGAATTTTTTTTTAGCACATTTTGGGACCTGACATGCAAATGACAAGCAGCTCATTTCTATGTTAAAGGGTTTGACACGAAATACGTCATCTTTAATAAAATTGATGTGTATTCATCAATAGTATAGTTTTACAGCAGGTAATGTGGTGCGATATATGTGTTTTCTTTATCATGTTACTTACTGTAGAATTATAATAATGCAATACGAACAACCTGCCGACCGACTGAATCAATTCACATGTTTTCAAGAGGATGGGAAATGGGGCTGATATATAATGCTGATATACGAGGTAATTGAATGTTATTTCAATATGCGATTGACCTCATGTTAGAAAATGAAAATGTGCTTCTAATGTCTATACCATATGTATACCAAGTTTAATGATGATATCTTATGTACTTTTCGAAAAATTATAATTATGAACACTTACATGACATTTAAAATGACTACAATAAAGGGTCATGCATAATCCTATCATCACTTGTAACATGTGAGCCAAGTTTCATGATAATATTTTCTGTACTTTTCATCTTATAAAGTTTAACTTGCGGAAAGACGGACGGATACGTGAACAGATAAATGAACATACAGACACAAGGCAAACGTATAGCCAAAGGTGTATACCAAGTTTCATGACACTATCTTATTTAGTTGTTGAGATATTACATTATTATGTTTTGTTCTATTCTAAGTCAAAGTGAAAACCGAGTAGACTCTTATATTTCCCACATATCAGTTTGTTCGCGTGCCAAGTTCTGACCATTCATTTCTGTGAATTCGCACAATTCAGTCAGGGGTAATTTTGTATTTATTGCCGTTTTGCAGACAGACTGAAAGACGGACGGATGAACAGAGAAAGGGATTGACAGGCAGACATAAAGAAACCATTGGCTGAACATGTTTTACCAAGTTTCATTTTAATTAATTATTTATTTTAATATTATACTTTTTGATGCTGACGGACGGACAGAAGGACGGACAAACAGCGAAATGCGTACATCATGTTTCGTGATAATAAACCTCATGTACTATTGGATCATTCAAATTTTAATTTGTGTTCCAGTTAAGTAATAGCGACCGGATATTGTGAAAAAAGTGTCGGTCATAATCGTCACATTGCCTTCTATAAGTATACCAAGTTTCACCCAAGTATTTATGGTACTTTATGAGATATCGCAGAAACAATTTTTGATGACGGAACAACACACAGACGGACAGACAGATATGATGGACGGAGGGTTAAACCTTAAGTTCCCACCGGTGAAACCGGTAGGGAACTGTAAATTAATAATAATCATTATTACATCAAAAAGTAATACGAATAAGAATATGAACTGACTCTCTTCGAAGCAACTTTTAAATGTGGATTTGGATTCCGTAAATGTCCCAAATACAACCAAACCACAAATACACGAAGAAGCATGCTCATAATCACGAAACACATTCATTAAAATGTCTTATATTGTCTATCAGAAATATCACGTGACACTCTTTTTTAACAGTGCAATGACCACATTAAATCACATGTTCAACTATAGTCATTAAAGTACTCCATTGGTCCGAAAAACTACCATTAGTCCGACCCACTTATAAAGTCATTAATCGAATTTGGCATCAAATGTGAAATTTAAGAGTCAACATTAAAACAAAATGGTATATAGTCATGTACGAGTATGTTCTTAAAAAATCAAATATAAATGTTTGAAACACTTCTTCGATACTCGTCTGATTATATTGATATAACATTAATTTTTCTTCAAATAAAACGTTTGTTTTGCGAATCGAACTACAAAATCCAGACTTATCAATACTGAGCACGTTGCATTGCAAGACAATATCGTTTGTAAAATAACAAGGATTTCATCGAAACATTTACGTGTCTGGATGTGGATTATTAGCTTAAAATAGATTAACCAAAAATAAGTATTAATGCGTTCCCGGTCAATACAATCAAGCAATATCAGGTCAATATTGGATGCCTTAAACATCCACAGATGGTTAGATCACTGACGAATAATCGCCGCTATAAATTACAACTTCCTTGTTTTAAACATTGACGACTGTCATATTTTCGTAAACAAGTACCTTTAAAATACACAACTTAAACACTATAGTCTATACTAGAGATAAAGCATAATAATATCAATTCAGTCTGATTCGAAAACGTGCAATGGAACTTAAACTGTAAGTGGTAAAACGCCATGACACTACATAATTTTTGTTATTCATACATGTCTCCAATTTACTTTTTAGTTGTTGTCTCTTATACAAATACTTTAAATATAAATGCAATGTTTTCTGGCATATGCACAGTAAATACATTGGTTGGCAATTCGTGTCTGAACTTAAAATAATTTCAATTTAAAATGAATAACATGATTAACACAAAGACAAAGTCTTTAACAAAAAAGGCCTCCTCGAAGAATCATACTTATGGACATTTTTCTTTTGTGTAATTTACTTAACCACTTTTTGACCGATATACTTTCTGTTCACAGTAATTGTAGGACTTTGCACTTAACATGCTCTCGAAGTCATCATATTTAAGCCTTTTGAAGCAGCTTCATCCGGCAAAACAAAACACTTACCAAACAGCATCGGATGCTCGCACTTGTACATAGCTCAAGGAACTTGACGAATACTTAAGGCCACACTAAAACAAAATGTGATGAGTAGTTTTATTTTAAATGAAGTTAAATATTACGTATATATATTCTAGCACATTATTGATTGTCTCAAACCACTAAATACTTGCAATGACCGTTCGAAGCGGTCATCCCAATTTCAATCAGTTTATTCTACTACAACTGCTACTACTACTACTACTACTAATACTACTTCTACTACTACTACTACTACTACTACTACTACTACTACTACTACTACTACTACTACTACTACTACTACTACTACTACTACTACTACTACTACTACTACTACTACTAC
>VMBQ01002720.1:76655-124532 GCA_007657795.1 Dreissena rostriformis
ACCACCACCACTACCACCACCACCACCACCACCACAACCACCACCACCACCACGTTTTACAAACAGCCCTTGTTTACTGATCTCTTCCATATTTGGTATGTGGGTACCTTGCATGGACCTCTTTCTTTTGATGAGGTTTAAGGTCACTGGGGTCAAGGTCACCAAGGCTAATAAAAGATTTTCTCAAGGTCACATTTAAAAAAAAAAATCACACAATTAACCTATATATTGACAAAGCATCAGTGGGGAGCATCCATCCATTTTACTGATATCCTTGTTTTATTAAAAGATGTTACCAAAATGGCTTCATGAAGATTTACTGTCAAAGGGCATTGTTAAAAGTTTAACTGGTTTTATCGTTCTACAGTGCTTTATTGTACCTCCACATTTTGTGGCTTGTTTATGTGAAAGTAGATATGAGCACCCGTACTTGATTTATGTTTCCAATAAATATCCCTTGATCTACACTCAAGAATCAAGAGGTACTGTTTTATGTAGCCCATTGACTTGTGCAGGCTAGTAGTTTACAGCCCCATTAACACTCAAAATCAACAAATATTTCGAAAAATATTTTGTAAAATGAAGTTAACCAATAAAAAATCAGTGTTCCTCATAGCTATAGCCAAAATTTCAATGCCAGATGAGGTATGGTAACATAGATTAAACGAGATAAGAAATGCTTCTTTTTTTCTTTTTTTTGGCACAATATATTTCATTTTAATTCCCGCAACCATATCTATTCAAACAACACACAAACACTAACATGGGACATGAACATGTAATTTTACGAAATATTCATTGATTTTGAGTGTTAATTGGGCTTTATATAAGAATTAGATGAAGTCTTTGCGCTTTAGAAATGTGTATGACTTTGTGAAATAAACATTTTCACGACAGTTACTTTAATAATCTTCTCGTCTTCAAAGCACTAAGCATGCAAGATGCATCGATCAAACATTGTTCTCATTAAATATACTGGCTCTACAAATTTCCTACATTTTAATTAAGAAACATTAACTGACTTTCCTTACTTGCCAGATAATTAAATGCAGAAATAAAAATATATGCCCTTCTGTAACTTTCAATTATTGAAAATACTTTTTTTCTTAAGACATTAAATGCGACTTAATTCAACAGTCTTTCTGAGAACCTGTTACATTCAAAGACAGTTAATTGAGGATACAAATTTTGTGACAAATAATATTGAATTTATTATTTTTTCTAAAAAAAGTGTGCTTCAAAGATGCCGAATCTGTATATTCTCAGAAATTTGTTGAGGTCTCTTGTTTGAATAATTTGTTTTGACACTGTTTTACAATCCTAAATGTTTGAATAAATGAGTCGTGTTTTGAGAAAACTGGGCATAATGCATGTGTGCCAGAGTGTGCATAGTGCGTAAAGTGTTGTCCTGGATTAGCCTGTGCAGTTCACACAGGCTAATCAGGGACAACACTTTCCGCTTTTATGACATTTTTCGTTTAAATGAAGTTTCTTCTTAGCCAAAATCCAATTAAAGAGAAAGTGTCGTCCCTGCACAGGCTAATCTGGGACAACTATGCACATGCATTATGCCCAGTTTTCTCAGAACATGACACAAATGTTTGAATAAATCCCTACAGGCAATATTTACATTTTTTTTCTCAAAAAGAAACAATATTTTAAAGGGAAAAAAGCTGCCAGCCATGTCTGGCTTTCTTCATTTGCATTGAAATCCGTCGCTTTGATGATTATCCCCAGAAACATTCAATAGAGGTAGACACACAGACACAGAACAGTAGACACACAGACACAGAACAGCGATTTTTTGTGCCCTATTGGGAAAAGATCCAATACTGTACCAATTGGTAAAAATAAGCGCAAAAACCCTGAAATTTGGGAAATTCACGTCATGAAATCTTTGGATTTGGGAATTATGGGTCTTTTTAATTGTTTGGTTATAATTGCACTAACCAATTAAAATATTCATTTACACGCCTTTTGACTTTAAATGTTCAGTTTCAGTGCCCATTTTATTTGTTCACTTGCAGATAATACACTTTTGGAACGAAATTGACGCAATTTTCCTTCCTTTTGGGAGTTTTTCAGACGGCAATTGGGATTTTTGTAGTTTTTTCTCAATTTGGTACCTCATAATGAAGGAAAAAAATTGCTACAGAAAACTATAGACTCTGGTAGTCATCAACAACAATCTGATAACCAGCGAAATGTAAACAAACAAGTGATCAGCATCGCTCTGTGAAAAGGGGGTTTAATGTATTTGCGTAAAGTTTTTCTCCCAGATTAGCCTGTGCAGTCCGCACAGGCTAATCAGGGACGACTCGTTCCGCTTAAAAAAAATATTTTTCCTGTAAAATTAGTCTTTTCTTAGCAAAAATCTAGTTTTGGCGGAAAGTGTGGTCCCTGATTAGCCTGTGCCGACTGCACAGGCTAATCTGGGACGACTCTTTATGCACATGCATTAAGCCCCCTTTTCACAGAGTGAGGCTCAAGGCTTTTATTTACACTATTTGACATCTTTCAGCCATTTAGAGCCCTGTCATATAAAAGATCTTATGATAGTTTCAAGTTGCAACTGAATATCAAAGATTGATAAAAAGGTATTTACATCTGGGGGGTTTCCCTGAAATTATAGACATGCAAAAGATTCATGATCGAAAAAATGATTAGAATGACTGAAATAAAGTAATCATCACAGATGTTTGTACTTAGCATTTATTCCTCATCAAAAATAGTTTCCTAATGAAAATATGACCTGTAATGTTTAATAAAGTTGTCCCTTGTTCTTGTTTAAGTTCTCACTAGGCCATCTTTGAAAACTGTTTGTTTGGGATAACCCTACCTACCTTACCAAATTTCCCCTGCCCATATGATTTTTATTCCCCCGGTAGGGTGGCATATACAAGTTGAACTGTCCATTCGTCAGTCTGTGCGTCTGTTCGAAAACTTTAACATTGGCCATAACTTTTGCAATATTGAAGATTGCAACTTGATGTTTGGCATGCATGTGTATCTCATGGAGCTGCACATTTTGAGTGGTGAAAGGTCAAGGTCATCTTTCAAGGTCAAAGGTCAAAAAACACAATCCAAGGGAAGTTATCAGCTTTAAAAGGGAGATAATTTCTAAACCTGTCAAATGATATATGGAAACTTTATTTCAAAGCGGCGCAGTAGGGGGCATTGTGTTTCTGACAAACACATCTCTTGTTTTTATATCCAAGTTCATACTAAAGAAAATCTGGTGTTCATGATCTTTTCTTTCAGCATTACTATTTCATAGATAGATTTTCCCTCCCATTGTAATAGCTTCTAAAATTAAAAGTGTGTATGTTATAAGAATAATTATGTTCTCATTATACACAGTCTTTTACTGTGATCATCATAGATATCAATCATTAGATGTACATATTATTATTTTTATTTTTTTCTCTCAGGGCTTTTCACCCTTATATAACAGGGGCTGAAATTCGGCCTCTTCCCAATCGAAAATCAGGTCATTTTTTCCAAAATTGATAGAGGAATTTCCCAAATTGTATTTTTTTTTTTTTTTTTTTTTTTTTTTTTTTTTATTTTTTNTGGGCATCTCCCAAATTGAAAGCAATGAGCTCTAATATGATTAAAAATGCACCACAATGTGTCTTTTAATACTTCTTCACAATGAAAAGGACCTGTTTCGAAAACTTTTAAAAACCGGTCTTCCCAAAATGAGCAGTTATCGCGCATGAAATTCCCAATTTGAAAGGCTAAGGCCTCGTCCCAATTTCCTGATGAAAAGCCCTGTCTCTTACCCATATGCACTGCTATTGGTTGCATTATCCCCCAAACATTTTTTTTAAAGGAATGCTCTATTCAAAAATTGTATTTTCAATTAATATGGTTTGCCAATAATTACCATACTGTTTTTAAATGAGGTAATTGTTAAGTTTGGCTTGAATTGGAAATTGCGCACTTGTTAGAATCTTCAAGAAATAATTAAGAACTTGTTTCTTTGGATCTTTTCTGTAAGCGCTGTTTAGGCCTATATATAAATTATTAATTATATCAGTTATGTTCATGTGCTTGTCAGTTGTGATTCGTTACAAATGTTTTAACCAGTGTTACAACCTGAAAAACTGTTTAATCTGCAGAACAGTTCGCACACTTTCAAATGCATATTAAGATTGTTTAGATAGTTAGTTTTCTGCAATTTATCTTATAAGTCAGCATTGTTTTCCAATGGTTTATCATCTCTTGAAATTGCAGTTGATACCATATTGATGTAATACACTAGTCTTTGGGGGAGAAATACAGAGTTAGAATCCCATATTAAGTAAATTAAGCAGGGGAGAATACCCTTGTTGATGTCATTGTTGGTTAACTTAGAGTTATCTTTCTTACAGCAGACTACATTGGCAATTTGATTATTTGAGTTCTGATGAATAGGAATCAATCGTGAGGGGGTAAGTCCCTGTAAGGCTGGTTGTTCAAATGCCTTACATCAAAATGACTGAGTAATTAATTGGCTGACAATTTCGTCAAACATTGAGAATTATATTTGGAAAAATCAGCCTGTATCATGTGAGAATGTAATATTCCCACTTCATGGTAATAAATCATGACTTCTTAGTTATGATTGTTTTCTTCTCAAGAATTTGCTGTGAAAGATCCGCTGGTTTCAGGTTAGAACGTAATACACAATTCACAATAAAAGATTATTAATACTGTTCATAGAGAATTTGCTTCTAGCCAGTATAGCGAAAGATCAGATGGGATCTGGTTGTAGTGTTATACATTGTACACAAAATCACAATAGTAGATTATTAAAACAATACTAATAGATTATTAGTAATAATTGAATATATGTAATTAATGGATTTATTCTTGATATCACCCAGAGAACTTCCAGGCAGTTAAGCAAAATGTGTTCAAGTTGTTGACACACTTCCAAACTATAAATGACTTCGACCAGTCTGTTTCAGCCAGAGAATTTGCTGCTAGTCTGTAAAGGGAAAGTCAGTGAGTAGCATGTGTTATTATGTTATGCACTCATCACTATAATAAATAAATAATAACTGCCACATAATAAATGACGACTGCTCTGTTTCAGCCTGAGAATTTGCTGCTAGCCAGTAAAGCAAAGGGGGCAGCTGTGAAGTTGGCAGACTTTGGCCTCGCCATAGAAGTTCAGGGTGACCAGCAGGCATGGTTTGGTAAGTAGCCTTGACACTTCACATAATTTGAGCCTTGAGGCTAATCAGGGACTACTCTTTTTGCCCTAACTGGATTTTCGCTAGAAGACAAAAAAAACATAAAAGTTTGAAGTGTCGTCCCTGATTAGCCTGTGCGGATTGCACAGGCTAATCTGGGACAACACTTTACACACATGAATGAAGCCCAGTTTTTGTGTCGTCTGACTATGGTCAGGGGACATATAGGTGTTACTTCGTCGGCAGCGTTGTCCGCTGCGTCACACTTTAAAAAAAGGCTCATAACTTCTGTGTCCCTTCAGATATTGCTTTCATATTTGGTATGCATGTTTATCTGGACAACACCTTTCCATGTGCATAATTTTTTTTACCCCTGTGACCTTAAATTTGAGGTCAGCTTTCAGGTTTTGAAATCTGTGACCGCCATTCGAAATCTGCGAACGCGATTCGAAAAAGGCTCATAACTACTGTGTCCCTTCAGATATTGCTTTCATATTTGGTATGCATGTGTATCTGGACATCACCTTTCCATGCGCATACAATTTTTTACCCCTGTGACCTTGTACTTGAGGTCAGCGTTCACGTTTCAAAATCTGCGACCGCGATTAAAAAAAAGCTCATCACGTCTGTGTCCCGTCAGATATTGCTTTCATATTTGGTATGCATGTGTATCTGGACAAGACCTTTCCATGCGCATACAAGTTTTGACCCCTGTGACCTTGACCTTGAACTTAGGGTCCGCGTTTAGATTTCGAAATCTGCGACCGCGACCCAAAAAAGGTTCATAACTACTATGTCTTGAGCTTTACTTTAAACATTACATTTTTTTGATAGATTTCTTTTATGCCCCCGGCATCTACGATGCGGGAGGCATATAGCGTTTGTCCTCTCCGTCCGTCCATCCGTACGAAAATCTTTGTTAACCCATTTTGACCGTTTCGTCTGACATCAATACCGCTTGCTACAGAGCTTTGATACTTGCATGGATGTTGTCTCTCATCACCCTGCACACACCAGCATCACCCAACCTCATTTTGACCTTGACCTTATTTTGGACTTATTGAAATTGGTCAATTTCTTGGTTAACCCATTACCATCAGGCGACACATCCAACTCTCGGAGTTCTAGTCTCACATAGAAGTTTCCTTTATCTTTTCAGGGTTTGCAGGCACTCCAGGATACCTTTCGCCGGAAGTTCTACGCAAAGACCCATACGGCAAACCGGTGGACGTCTGGGCATGTGGTAAACTATTCCTGAGTCTCTTGTTCTATTTTATTTTGGTTGTGGAAAAGTTGCTGGCACCTTTCCACCCTTTTTTATTTAGCATATTATTTTATCAAATCTTATTAAGATGTTATATTTCTTTTAGAATAATTGATATGAAATTTGTTTTAGAAGTAGACGCAACATTTTGGTTTACATACAATTAATGGGACATTTATTTTAGTATACAACAAGTGATGTTCATTTAAGCACAAGAGCTTACATATCTTTGGGAATAAGGTGCCACTTTCCTTTTAGGGTAAACAGATTAGTTTTAACACTTGATGCAACAATTGTTACTGTGATATTATTGTAACAATGAGGTTTTGAAGGTGTGATAATCAGGTCTATTCTCTGGGTAGAACTAGTACTTGGCAGTCTGCATCACAGATCAGTCCAGTTCTTCCTTGGGTAGAACCATTTCTTGGAAGTCTATCTCACAGATCGGTCCAGTTTTTCCCTGGGTAGAACCAGTACTTGGGGAGTCTGCCTTACAGATCAGTCCAGTTTTTCCCTGGGTAGAACCAGTACTTGGGGAGTCTGCCTAACAGATCAGTCCAGGTTTTCCCTGGGTAGAACAAGTACTTTGGGAGTCTGCCTTACAGATCAGTCCAGTTTTTCCATGTGTAGAACCAGTACAGTCTGTTCTTGGGAGTCTGCATCACAGATCAGTCCAGTTTTTCCCTGGGTAGAACAAGTACTTGGGGTGTCTGCCTTACAGATCAGTCCAGTTTTTCCCTGTGTAGAATCAGTACAGTCTGTTCTTGGGAGTCTGTATCACAGATCAGTCCAGTGTTTCGATGGGTAGAACAAGTACTTGGGAGTCTATCTCACATATCAGTCCAGTTTTTCCATGGGTAGAACCTGTACTTGGGAGTCATTTCACATATCAGTCCAGTTTTTCCATGGGTAAAACCAGTACTTGGGAGTCTATCTCACGTACCAGGCCTGTTTTTCCATGAGTAGAACCAGTACTTGGGAGTCATCTCACATATCAGTCCAGTTTTTCCATGAGTAGAACCAGTACTTAGGAGTCATCTCACATATCAGTCCAGTTTTTCCATGGGTAGAACCAGTACTTGGGATTCTATCCCACATATCAGTTTAGTTTTTCCCTGTTTTTATATTGTTGCATGTGTGATAATATATATACTGTTTCAGGTGGGATATTATATATATAATATTTTAGGTGTGATATTATATATACTGTTTCCTGTTTGATATTATATATACTGTTTCAGGTGTGATATTATATATTCTGTTTCAGGTGTGATATTATATTTATACTGTTTCAGGTGTGATATGATATATATACTGTTTCAGGTGTGATATTATATATACTGTTTCAGGTGTGATATTATATATACTGTTTCAGGTGTGATATGATATATACTGTTTCAGGTGTGATATTATATATTCTGTTGGTGGGCTACCCACCGTTCTGGGACGAGGACCAGCACCGCTTGTACGCTCAGATCAAAGTCGGGGCCTATGACGTGAGTAGCTGCACATATTAAGTTGAATTTCGAAAAACGTTTTTTTCTTGAACTGATTGGCAGAATCAAAACTTCACAGGAATGTTCCTCGAATGGTCCTTAATGAAAATTGTTTGTTCTGGTTAACTGATTAATGAAGTCAGGCCTCCCATAAAGAGGTTTTAAAAATGAAAACTTCAAAAATCTCCTCTGAAACTGCAAAGCCCATGGCTTTCATATATGTTATTTAGCATCATCTAGAGGTCCTCTACACAGTGTGTTCGAGTAATGTCTCTGTGGTACAAAGTGTGTTCGAATTATGCCTCGGGGGTACAAAGTGTGTTTGAGTTATGCCTCTGGGGTACAAAGTGTGTTCCATTATGCCTCTGGGGTACAAAGTGTGTTCGAGTTATGCCTCTGGGGTACAAAGTTTGTTCGAGTTATGCCTCTGGGGTACAAAGTTTGTTCGAGTTATGCCTCTGGGGTCAAAAGTGGCCTTGCCTGGGAGTCACCAGTTTTACATTGCCTGATATTGACTTTATATTTGAGTTCTATGGAAAAAAGTTTTTTTTTTTTTATTTTGAAACTGCTAAGCCTATGACTTTCATATTTAGCATGTTGTATTATCTAGAGGTCCTTTACAATTGTTATTCCAATTGTGCACTTGGTGTAAAAAAATTGTGTGGCCCTGGTTACAAATGTATATGATTGTGCAGGCTAAAGTCATAATCTTTTGTCCCCGTTACAGTACCCATCGCCAGAATGGGACACCGTTACGCCGGAAGCAAAGAATCTTATCAACAGCATGCTTACAGTGAATCCTTCCAAGCGAATCACCGCTCAAGAGGCCCTCAAGCACCCATGGATCTGTGTAAGTTGTCGATTCCCGTGCATGGCCCTCTTGCACTTACATTTTCGGCTAGATTCCCCCCTTCTTTTTTTCTATGATAATAATTTTTTTACTGAATGATTACACAATCCCGTTTTTTACACCTCTCTTGTAACCAATACGCTTAGGCAGCGGCAATACTTGTATGTGTATACACATATCTTAAGCTTTTTATGATGTTTGTGTTGTTTTTTCTCTCGCTGAAAAATTTATTCGTCTTTTTGGCAGTATAGCTTATTACAAAATAAAGGTAGATTTTGCCCTTCTTTTGATTTAAATGTATGTTAAATGTACAAATATGAATGTGTGAAACATGTATCCAGATAAGGAATCTAACATTGCTAAGAAAGAAACGCAATTAATTCCATTTTAATTTCCCGCAAATATATCTATACATACAACACAGGAACATTAAAAGATACATGTAAGTGTTTGTGTGCCGTATGAATAGATATCGTTGCGGGAAATTAAAATGGAAGAAAATATGCAAAAATAAAATAAAAACAAGCATTTTGTATCAACAAACATCGTTGTTACCAGACCAAATATGGCGGGGAAATTTCGGCTATTGCTATAAGGAACACTGATTTTTTATTGGATTACTTTATTTTACGAAATATTGTACGAAATTTTCCTAGATTTTTTAGTATTAATAGGGCTTAAAGCAAAGCAAGTTATATCCTTTATCTGGACCATGTTATTAGGCAATGTTTTGTCCTGTTGTTACTGCTTAACTTTTGAAACTGCGCTGTAGCCAAGCATAATGTGTTATATGAGTCTTGTTCTGGAAGAACTGGGCTTAATGCGTGTGCGTAAAGTGTCATCCCAGATTAGCCTGTGCAGTCCGCACAGGCTAATCAGGGATGAAAATTTCCACTTTTATGGTATTTTCTGTTTAAAGGTAGTCTCTTCTAGCGAAAAATCCAGTTTAGGGGAATAGTGTCGTCCCTAATTAGCCTGTGTGGATTGCACAGGCTCATCTGGGATGGCACTTTACGCACATGCATTAAGCCCAGTGGTCCCAGAAACTGGCTATAAGAAGGATAAGACTTCAAAGAAATTAACCAGAACCAAGCTTTTATCCCCCCCCCCCTTTATCGAGCGAGGTTATCCTGAACTGTATTTCGTTGCTTAGATGTATTCATTATGAGCTGAGCGTGAAACTATTTGTCCGCACAGGCTAATCTGGACGACACTTTCCCCCTTAACTGGATTTTCGCTAAGAAGAGACATCATTTTAACGAAAAATTCCATAAAAGCAGAAATTGTCGTCCCTGATTAGCCTGTGCGGACTGCACAGGCTAATCTGGGATGACAATTTATGCACAAGCATTTTGCCCAGTTTTTTCAGAACACGCCACATACGCTTTTCTCTGGTTTATACTGAAATATCGGTGATTTAAAACTTGTTGTAAATTGTTTCAATCTTTGAGAAATAACAGAGAAAATTCTCATTTCACTGTTTAACGGTAAAATGACGTCGTGATTTAATGTTGTGATGTTATTATTCCTGCAAATTAATCCAGTTTAACTCTTCCAAAATGTAAAGAAACGTTGTCAAAATTATAAAAAAAATATATTTTTTTTATTTGTTTTGGAAGATGTGTTTTCTAATCCAGTTGTGATCATAGAATTATTCGTAAAAATATTTCTGATCATGATATTTCTGATTCTCTGATCACTTGCCGATTTAAATTGATTATCTCACGAAGCCAACCGATATAGTCTAGATATCGTCCCTACCCCGCGAAAGTAACCAAACTCAATTTACTTAAATTTTCAGGAGGAAGAAAAAACTTCACAATTTTTCTAAAACAGTCTTTATGAATGTAAAACTTTGCAAAAATATGTTTAAGTTAGTTTTACAGGTGTAAATATGTTATATTGTCCAATTTCAAAATTTTCGTACAGTTCCAAAATCCTTCCTTCCTCTAATAGTTTACACTGAAGTTTGGAAATTTTCAAACTCAATTTTATCCAACCAATAGATATTCGCCAAAATATCACATGGGCATAACTATATCATCCGATTTGCGAGGAGCTTAGAAATTTTCGCGGTGAACGCAGGCTCTGTACGACAATAAGAAAAAATCATAATCCGTTTCTGCGCAAAAACTGGGTTTGGCCATTTTCGTGGGCACTGGACGATATCCTTAAATTCTACACATTTTCCAGAAAAACAGATTCACGCTCATTGCTCGTCATGTTTTTTTTTAAAGGATTTTGTACCGAATTTAAGATTAACTGTTGTTTGATGTCTATGTAAACTCAAATGTTCCCGTTGTTGACGTATTGTGGTGTCGCCTGCTTCGTGAATGTTTATTTCAGGAATCTATTTCAAATTCATCTTTTGATGCCCCGATCCCAGTTATGCATTAATTTTAAGAAATCTTGTGAATCTCAGTTAATGTTCGTTTTTCTTTTTCTGCATTTGTTTGTTTGAGAAACTTGGGAATGGAATTTGATGAGCTAGTTTGTCAGTTTTGAAATAACTCCTGTGTGTCCGAAACATAAGAGCCTTGCTCTGGGAAAATGGGGCTTAATGCATGTTCGTAAATGGTTGTCCCTGATTAGCCTGTGCAGTCCAATATTTTTTACTAATAGACACTTGCTATCGTTCTTTGAAAATGATGCAAAGTTTTGACCCAGTTTGAATCTCCCTGTTTAATAAAAAAGGGCCCTAACTGCACTAATTGTGTGCATTGTTTTGTTGACAGTCTGTGTTTTGTGTGTGTTTTCTCGTAACAGGTAACTCTAATCTGTACTTGCAATTGTTTGGCTAGTGTTTTTTTTCCTCTTTTATCCATAATGTTATAATCTGAAGAGAAATCAAACTGCAGAGAAAACAAAAAAAAAATGAAAAAAAAAGAAAGTATACAGTTACTTTTAAACTGATGTTTATGTATTTCTGCAATTAATTTTTTATAGTTTTTTGTGCAGTATCATAAATTGTCTCCCTAAGTGTCCGTTTAAATATTTTGTAGTCAAATTCCCTCCCTTTTTGTGCCAGAAACGGTGCAGAGTTACCTGTTGCATGTTGTTTTTTTTCCAAAAAAAATAATCAATCCTTAAATTTTCTGACCATCTGCTCCTTGTTTTACTAAAGGATTGGGATACACTGGTACGTAGGTAGGTGATCTACCCCATATAAACTCATAGATTTATGTGTCAAGGTCATTGGAATCTGTTGCTTAGCAACCTGCCGTTTGTTGCCTAGCAATTGTGAATGGTAGCCTTGACAGCAGTTGTTATGCTGAACGTATTCAGTATATTTTGTTTGCCCTGTTCATTTATTTATTTATATTTTTTCATTATTTCAGTTATTTACCAAATTTGATTTGGATATTGAATGCAGATTGATTTCGTTGAAATTTGCGATAATTTAGATCAAAGCTAGTCAAAAGTCATATCGCAGCAAGCTAAGAATTAGCTGATTAATGGCCAGACTCCAAAAACTTTTTATTTTAAAGCTTGAACAAAAAATGAGAATTTTTGAAATATTATAGACCGTGTTTCAAATATGAATTAAAAAAGAAACATGAATTAAGTTCTAAGCAATTTGCAAGTTCTGAAACAAAATGAGTTCAGTTGTATTGGTTTTGCTTCAATGTGTTTCAATAGTATTTTACTAGGTATGCTGTCTGTTTTGTTTGGTACACCCAGCGGGACGAGCATTTTTGAGTTAATGCTAGTTTTTGAAGTTCCAGTTAGAAGCGTAGATTTGCATTTTGAGTTGCTAGATGTAGACCATAAATAAAATAACTTTTCAGCAAAGAAAGAAAATAACGTGCACTTTTTTTCCCACTGAAGTATCTGTGCTAAATTCCTATAAAAATAATGGCAGAAGCAATGCATCTAAAGGAGTTTGAATATGCTGGTAACAAAATGAGACATTTGTCGGACTTTAGGAAAGTACACACTTTTGATAAAACCAAATTTGAAAATTCACCTCTGCAATGAACAATATTTTTACTATATTAATGCATATGAATACAAAAAATATGAGTTCACAATTAATTCACTTTATAAATGAGTTTGTTTGAATTATGTTTGCTTTGAATATTGTGAAAACCAAGTTGCCCATGGAGTATTGTTTTTTTTCCCTTGTGTTATGTTTTTGTTCGGTTACGGGACAGATAGTTCTGTCTGAGGCTAACGAAATAGGTTTTGTCTTTAAATTATCACAACAATTTGGATTGGGGGGGAAAAAAAACACGCCCTTCTGTTGATGAATATAAATTTTTTGGAGAAATTGCATTGGACATGACCCCATAATTTGTTTGGCTCATGTTGTATAAAATAAAAAATCCTAAGTCATGAATTTACATTTCGTAGGTAAAAAAGAGAAATGAAACAAAACACATGCCCTTTTAATTTTCATTTACCTTTAAAATATCAATATCTCGAATATCAAAGAAGAAATTGTCATTCAAACATGTTTATAACAAATATCATTCGATGTTAATTAATATTTCAACTGCAATATTCTTAAAACGCTGGCATGTTTTTGACCTAAGACAAGAAAAATATTACAACGAAAAAAGTATGTTACCCTAAATCTACGTAAATTATAAGTTCCACACGTATACATGTTAGCACTCTATGGTTTGTAGAAGAAAACATTTGAAACCATTAGCTAGTAAAAATATAATTATTCCCCCTCTTGTATCTGTTAGTGGCTTCAAAAGTTAACCCTTTTAGCGCTGGAACCGAATTTTAAAGGCCATTGCAAACAGTTTGGATCCAGATGAGACGCCACAGAACGAGGCGTCTCATCAGGATCCAAACTGTTTGCTATTCTGATAGTATTCTTTGAAAAAAAAATGGAAGAAAATGCTTATTTTAGAAATTCAGCAGACGACATTTTAGCAGACGACAAATTTCCCAGCATGCAAAGGTTTAATGACCAGCCCGTATAATTAAGGTTGAGTTTATATGGGGTACAAGCGTGTTTTCGGACTTGTACTATGGCAGCAACGTGAATTGACTATTTTCTGTTAACAAACTTCCCCTTAATACATGCATATTACGTCTTTCTCTGTTACATTCGTGAACTTTTCGAGAATAATGCTGGTTAAAACATACACATCCTTTGTTTTTCTTCTGTCAGTAAAACTTCGAAAAATTGTGTGACTCCAACTACACTGCTTTCTATTTAAATGTACGAAATTGAAAAAAAAATTGTTATAAATGTTAATCATTATTCTATCTTTTTTTAATTAACTAAGTCAACGTTTAATATGTGCCATCAAAACATAGTAATATATTGTTAGGATCACTAAATTAAAAGTAAAAGTAATGATATTTGTTACTAAAAAAAAAATCTCATAATTTTCTCTACATTTTTCCATAAATAGTGTGAGTTGAAATATCAAATTGTGACCAAAGCACATTCATTTTTGTTGTTTAATGTTGTACTTAAATATGACAATGTGAATTGTACCCAGTTTGCAACATGTTTGACACACGATTTTTGCTGCTTGAATTGATCTGCATTTTGGTTTTGTGTGCCGTTTCGTATATCTATGAATTTTTCCCCCCGTTCTTCAGGACAATGTTATAGTAATGTGTTTTGAAATCCTCGTCTGATTATAGCCCATAAATGTCCTCTCCACCCCACCTCAACTTTTTCTCTCCAATAGCATTTGCTTTCCCGTGTGTTTTCGTTCTGAACATTTAATCATTCATCCATGGCTCATATCCATTTATCCATCGTTCTTATATATGCCTAGTTTTTTTTCCTATCTTAAGTTATTGAAAAATTACTTTACATAATGTTTCGACGTATCTAAATCATGGAATGGAAATTCCATGCCTCTTTTCTCGAATAATATTAAGCTTTTCAAGTTGTTTGTTGCATGTTAACATGAGCATTAATATATACTTTGCTTTGAAAATGATTTTTTTTTTTTTAAACATACGCAAAAAAAATACTTTGCAGTTCTCCATTTGTCTTTCCTTAAGACCGATAATGTTTTGAACTATACTGATAGAAATATAGAAATTACCGCATCACTGTTTTGTAGGAAATATTCTGTCATTGCATTCAATAACATACTAAATGAAATACATTCTGGGGTCAAATCAATGCCACTGATTCTGTCATTTACTTTGATTTATAATTTGTAATGATAACTGGTAAGAACCATTTTTGGGAGCATTTCATACTAATCTGATGGCATATTAAATTATTTTGAAACTGGAAAAAAAAGTCTGTGCAGTTCTTGAAGTCTTAATATAACTATTAAAAGTGTCTGATGTGCGATTTCTATTTGAAGCAGACGATTTTGTGATCCCTGAACCGTACATTTTGACCCCTTTCCCACCCGCTGTGATCCCTCTCTCATATTGTGTGATCCCTACCCCTTATTTTGTGATAACCCACCCCAACCCTTCAACACCCATGTCCCCTCAACCCACATCTGACCTGTGTCATCTTGACCTTAAAGTAAAAAGTTAATCAAAAACCTAGTATGAAGTACGAAATTTATATTTATGTATTTAGACTTTTATTATATAAACAATTTTTGTCTCATAAATTAAATTCTGTACGGTCTCAAAAAATTGTTGTGTAGACTTTTAAGTAAATAATGTGAACATCATGCAATATTAAACATTGAATATTTACAAAACATGTTTTTGTTTTGACCCATTTATAAAGCTAACAATGGCCTTATTTTTTTGCATTTACAAAAGGTCCTTTTCAATACAACTTGTTCTGCCCATTTTGGAACATGTTTGATAGCTTTAATGTTATGTCACATGTAACTGTATTTTATAGCAATGCCATTTTATTTATTCTAGTATTTATACTACAAATGGCGGCATTGTGTTCCGTGTTTACATTTACCGGCTTCTGTTGACAAAAACAGGCTATCTTTTAGCATTCAAACTAAGCTGGTGACAAAAAAACTGATAAATGAATATGATAAGTCTGTACATCTATTGGATTCATTTACAATCATGTCACAAACGGCAACAAGAAAACAAAGATGTTAATATTAACAGAAGAAGCTGATAGCATCAGTGCTTGCTCCTAAAAATAAAGAGTGCAGTAATCTAAGAGACACATTTGGATTCATGTGTGAATCGATAGTTCAATCATTGAAATTAATAACTGAACAGAATTTTATACCATTATTTTTATTGTGTCTCGCTCGTTGTGTGAGGTAAATTTGTGAAATTTGAGTAGGCAGAAGAATTTTATTTGGAACGGTTGACATTTATGGTTTATGTTGAGAGATATTGTGTAGGAATTGAAGGGACAAGTTTCACTTTTTTTTTAGGGAATTATGGAATATATGAAATTGTTTCATTGTGTTGGAAATAATAATAAGAAGAAACAATATTATTTTGAGGAAATATAAGTCTTCAAATTAAAAAAATAAATTATTTGTGATAGGATTTGTGCTATTCTCTTTCTGAGATATTTATTCGGAATTTTCTGAAATTTTCTGAAATGAAAATATTCCAAAATGGAAGTTGACACTTCATGGGCACTGTGGTGATAATACCAGTAAGATTTTGCTTCAATATATTT
Organism: Dreissena rostriformis; assembly: GCA_007657795.1. Classification (NCBI taxonomy): domain Eukaryota; kingdom Metazoa; phylum Mollusca; class Bivalvia; order Myida; family Dreissenidae; genus Dreissena; species Dreissena rostriformis. Next base: position 93,007 of record VMBQ01002720.1, read on the forward strand.
TTTTATTAAATCATTAAATCTTTTAAATCATGTTAATCATCCCCCCCCTCCAACAAGAAGCCCTAACAGAACTCGAAAAAAAAGTGGATCAACCATACCGTAGTCATAAATGATACCTTGAAATATCCTGTGATTTTTCTTTGTTTGGTGGGATTTTTTGCGGTTTCCAAAAATATTTCTGTCGTACAATGGAATTGCTTCTTATGTTTAATTTTAAGAAATTAAATGCTTCAATATGTTTGAACACACAGAAGATAGGAAACTCGAGTATGGTCTTTCAATGGCTGGTATATGTCAGCCTATTCATAGGTTTCATCGGAGCGTTCTGCTAATATTTGACAAATAGTAACCTTAATCAGATATTTATATTTCATTTTAAAATTCAGTACCATTCAGCGTGTCACAATAGCAATTGAAATATTTCTAAATTAAGAAAATTTGGAGTGGGATATGTGTAATTCGTAATTCATGTGTCAAATTTTACGATTTAATGTTTGATTTTCTGTTCATCACAAAAATATGGTCATTATTAGTGATTCGTTAAACTAATGTGCAGGTCAGTAAAGATGCATTAAACATTCAATGCCAATCAAACTGATGCCAGTTTAAGATATATTAAATTAAATTCTTTTAACCGCAACCTTAAAAAAGGTATTCAAAATCCAAGGAGAAACATTATTACCGGCGTGATGCGAAAATTGGTATTATGTCTGGTTTAGAGCTACATTGTCTTAAGTCGCATAAAGTTTTGTGGTCTCATTAGCGGACAGGGTAGCTCCTAACCAGACTGCGCGAATGTGCAGGCTGGTCTGGAGCTACACTCACTCCATATGGCATAAGACCTACTTTTGCATAACCTACATGCTAATCCAAAGTGCACTGATGTTAATTCTCCACAAGCTGTCAACCATAAACTTTGCTTGGCAGAAATGAGTCATAATATTCAGAATATTCTTTAAGACTGAAAGATTATGTATTGATTGGAAAAAATCACTTTCTTTGTGCATTTACATGTACAAAAAGAAATCATATTATTAATTAACCCAATTCTAAATCTTACAAGCAATAAATGAACAGCATGTGAATATTTATTAATATGTATTTTTTTTTTTTTTTTTTTTTTTTTTTTTTTTTTTTNTTTTTATGTACAATATAGGTTTAGAAAACTACAGATCTGAACAATCATCACTGTATCTTTAACAAATAATGATAAATAATTGTATCATATGCAATACTTATTTTACCATGTAATATAGTTGATGAACTCGTACAAGATAACAAGTTGACTTTGTCACATTCAAGTGGTGTGTGACCTACATTTCCATAGTATAGTGGTGTTTTGATAGGTAGAAAAACACAATAGTTCAGGAACGGGTTAAATCAGAAGAAAATAATAGACTTATAGACTTATTTTCTTATACTTCCATTTTAATGTGAAGTTTATAAGTGACTTTAGAACACCCACATAGAAGTTGGTAATGATTATATCAGAAAAACTGGCCGGCTCTTCAAACCTTGTATTGGGATGCATTGAAGATATTCGATAAAAATATATACAATTAAAAAAAAAACTTGCATAAAATTGTGTGTATTATAGAATTGCATTTTAGTTTTTTCTTTTGTGGTAGAAATCTGCATCTTGTTTGAAAACTTCTTCTTTAGGTTGATGAGATTTAGAGAACCGTAAGAGTCCTGAACTGCAGTCTGCACAGGCTAATCAGGGACTGCACTTTCCACATTTATGGATTTTTTTTTAAGGAAGTCTCTTCTCAACAAAAATCTATTCTAGGCGGAAATCTTCATCCCTGATTAGCCTGTGCATATTGCACAGGCTAATCTGGAAGGACACCTTATGCACATGCATTAAGCACCTTTTTCCCAGAGTGTGGCTCATATTTTGAGTTTCAGAGTGAAACTTATGTAACTTATAAGAGATAAGGCCAGACAGAAGCAACAATTTATCAATTATCCCTTAATTTTTGTTGCCAATTGGACATGGAAATTGTACTGTGGGTAACAAAGGACAATATCAAAGGGAGATAACTATCTGTCATTTTAGATTATTGCTTCATTGAAGGAAATAGCATAATTTTAGTGTTATATAAGTTTAAAATAATATGGGGCAAATGAATGTGTGTTTTTTTATTAATAATATTAATGAAAGGCAAATAGAAATTACATTTTGACAGCACATACATTATTTTTTAATTATATTATGTTTCCAACAATTATAATTATTTAGTTATTATGGAATTATGAAGAGAATTGTGTGGGATTATTATTTAAAATGAACAGTCAGTTCATATTGGATACTCCAATCTTTGTATTCAGAGATTACATGTTCATTTGTATGAATCAGTTATTGAAAAACACATTATTTTCATGTTAAAGATTTTAATGTCATTTAGCATATATCAATATTTATTAGGCTTAATTATTGTAACTATTAATTAATATTAATATGTAAGAAACAATTTTAAGATTTCATTTTCCCACTTGTGTAATCAGGCCTTGGAAATGCTTGTTTTGATGCTATAACAACTTAAATATATGATCTGTACTTTCTTCTTTGTATCACAGTTAAAATGCATGTGCGTTATGATGCACAATTTAAAAATGAGATATGATTTAGCACCATGCACACATAAGGCAATGCTAAGGAATGTAAACGTGTATTATTATTATTATTATACCGGATTTATATAGCGCCCTTTTCATACAAGAGTGCATGTTCAAAGGCGTGTACCTTTCTAATGTAAATAAAAACCAGTTCTTGTAACTTAAAGAAAATAATGTATTATTTTAGCGGTATTTTTTTTGTTATGACAGTCAATTGATAAGACAAAGTTTGTAATGTACAATACTTCATCCTTCTCTTCATAATATGGAATATAGCTTGTGTGAATTTATTTAAAACGTTGCTAGGTGATCATCGGGATTGCATCGCTAGGGTATATAATCGTGTCGTGTTGTATATTTTCAGCAGCGTGAGCGTGTTGCTGCTGTGGTGCACAGACAAGAAACCGTGGAATGCTTGAAGAAGTTCAACGCACGCAGAAAACTCAAGGTGTGTAAAACTCATGTAGCTTATTAAAGTATCTGTTTATATAAAGCTAGCATACAGCAGCTCCAGGTATTGTTATCCCCTGCTAAAGGCCAAGGCATATAGAATTGGCATTGTCTGACCGTTAGTCCGTCTGTCCATCCGGCGAATTGCGCTCATTCATAAACAAAATGTATGTGGGGGAATATCGTTTCAACAATTTGCTTCTTTGTAAATAATATGTCGTGCTCTGACACTGTCAGCAGAAACTTAAGGTAGGTAGCTCTTGTGCATATAGAAGGGAGCGAACTCTTGTACATACAGAAAGTATGTGACTTTTGTGCTTATACAAGGTAGCAAACTCTTGTGCATAAAGAAAGTATGTGACTTTTGTGCCAATAGAAGGTAGGTTATTCTTTTGCATACTATAGGAAGTAGCTAACTCTTGTACATATATAAGGTATGTCACTCATGCACATATAGAATGTAGGTTATTCTTGAACATAACATAGAGAGTAGATAAGTTGTGTACATGGAAGGTGGTTAACTCCTGTACCTATAGAAGGTAGTTTACTCTTGCACATATAGAATGTAGGTAACTCTTGTACTAACAGAAGAAAGGTAACTCTTGTACATATTACAGTGGGTTGACAATATGACATGAACATGTTTAAGATGGTATTCTAATATTGCTACAAACACATTCAGTTTACTACTGGCCACACACACATCTCAACTTAATTAACTTTTGTATTAACATGTAGTTCTCTACAATGTCAAGTCTGAACCAAAATAATATCAGCAGAAAAATAAACTCTAGCAAAGAAATTTGACTTGAAAACACTAACAGACACATGTTTTTGTTCATTGATCAAACAAGTAAACAATTCATGAATGCATGTACCGGTAACACTGTTGTGAAAATCAACACCTCAAGTAAAAGTTTGTTTCAAAATTCAAGGTAGGTTACATTACTACTTTAATAGATTAGTGCTCTTACAGCAAAAGTCCCGTGTTCAGTGATTGCACACAGAATAATGAAGGTATATTATATTTAAACTTAAAAAACAACACCATAACAACAGCTATGAAATGTATTGTAAAGTGCTTTTGTTAAAAAAATTGGATATTATGAAGGCTTATTCCACTTGCATTTTGGTTAACATGCAGTTGCAAAAAACAACAATATCAAAACAACAACCTTAGATTTTATAATGTTGCTTATGTTCAGAGTTATGGATATTTTGAAGTAGACTATGGTATTTCTTTGTACTTAGTTTATGTGTAATCTTATTGGACATTAAAGCGTCCTTCTGCCTGGTCCAATACAATGCAAAGCTGGAGATTATGCAACCAAACACATCTGTGAGCTTAATATTATGGAAGCCATCATATTCCCTATAACAGTAACATTTGTGGATATTAGTGATATGGATTATGCGTTACACTGGAATGCAGAAGGTAAGAGCTTATCATGTTTATTTATTGAATCATTTTAACAAGATGGTTAAGGTCTGGGTGTGGTGTGTTCTGAGAAAACTGGGCAAAATGCTTGTGCGTAAAGTGTCATCCCAGATTAGCCTGTGCAGTCCGCACAGGCTAATCCGGGACGAAACTTTCCGCCTAAACTGCATTTTCGCTAAGAAGAAACATCATTTAAATAAAAAATTCCATAAAAGCGGAAATTGTTGTCCCGGATTAGCATGTGCGGACTGCACAGGCTAATCTGGAATGACAATTTACGCACAAGCATTATGCCCAGTTTTCTCAGAACACGACACTATTGAATCATTTTAACAAGATCGTTAAGGTCTGGGTATGCAACAACCTTGCAATCTTGAGGCTCCTGGGTTCAATGCTCATACTGAATGGATTGAAAACTGATCTTAATGCATGTGCATAATGTGTTGTGAGGTCCCAGATTATCCTGAGCAGTCTGCAAAGGCTTATCAGGGATGGCAGTTTCCCATGCATGGTATTTTTCTATTAAAGGAAGTCTCTTCTTAGCGAAAATCAAGTTTGAGTGTAAAGTTTCATTCCAGATTAGCCTGTGGGGACTGCACAGGCTTATCTGGGATGACACTTTACACGCATGCATTAAGCCCAGGTTTCCCAGAAAGAGGCTTGATTTCCTCAGTTCGCATTCTCTAGATCTTTCACAAGAAACAACTTGTTATCCCACAAAATTGCCCCTGGCTGTCACTAGAATCCTCAAGAATTATAGCTTTCATTCAAGGCTAGAAAAAGGGTATGGGCTGAAGTTAGAAACTTTTTGTAACACTTTATTTTCTTAAGTAAGAAACTTTGTGACTATGTCAGTGCCTCTCGGACAAGTACAATGGACAAAGTACACGCCCCTCCCCCATGGGGGCTCGCCCCAAGCACATAGCAACATTCTGGACATGAATAGGTCATGACCTCACAGAACCCAGTCCAAACGTTTGTGATGGATTGTGCAACATATAATTTTCTCAGGTTAGAAACTTTGTGACCATGTAAGTGCCTCTTGGACAGGTTTTCAGTACAGAAGGCATAATATTGTTTGGAATAACAAGAATACCAGTGATGGGGGGTGCATGAATACAGATCTGGAAATGTAATGTATACAGATCTGGAAATGTAATGGAAAGGAGACCTTGTATGGCAAAATCATGGAACCTAGCCCTTTGCATGCTGGGATATTTGTCATTGCTAAAAATGTCGTCTGCTGAAATTCTAAAATTAGCATTTTCTTCGATTTTTTTTTCAAAGAATTCTGTCAGAATAGCAAACAGTTTGGATCCTGATGAGACGCCACGTTCTGTGGCATCTCATCTGGATCCAAACTGTTTGCAAAGGCCTTTAAAATTCGGTTCCAGCGCTAAAAGGGCTAGATATATCAGATAGTCATGAAATAAGCAAAAATTGTTGTCTAAACTAAAAGTGAATATGCTTGCTTGTACGTAATAATGATCGAAATCATTATAATATAATAAAAACGAAATATATGTCCTATATTGTAGAGTCATGTATTTCTGGGCTAGAAGAAATTTGTTCTAGTACTGTGTACAAATCAGTCTAGGGTACTAAACATAATTTAAAATTTACTTGAATCCGTTCCGGTATTTTTGCATTCAAGCTTTAATTTAAAAAAAATGGCAAAATTAATCTCTAACTTAAATAGTTTAAATAAAAACATTGTGAACCTTGCTGGTGATGCTTTTGGGCCTTGTACCTCTGCCAAGTCTGTTAACCAGCAAGATTGCTTGAAGCACTTCGGAATTATGGCCCTTGAATTGATAGAAAATGGCAAAATTCATGTTGTTCACTCTCTAAGTCAAACAGTTTGAATAATTTCATACATAGTTTCATCATGAAGCATACAGGAGTGTGATTTTTTCCCAAATCTGTGGATTTCTGCGGATCCGATTGACACAGGGGTCATTCATTTATGAGATACAAATGTAAGTGTAAATTTGTAAAAGAATGAGGGTGAAGCATATTTCATGAGCAACCCATAAAAATCGGTCTTTGAAGCCTCTCAGCATATGTGGCGTGTTCTGAGAAAACTGGGCAAAATGCTTGTGCGTAAAGTGTCATCCCAGATTAGCCTGTGCAGTCCGCACAGGCTAATCCGGGACAACACTTTCTGCCTGAACTAGATTTTCACTAAGAAGAGACATCATTTAAACGAAAAATTCCTTAAAAGCGGAAATTGTCGTCCCTGATTAGCCTGTGCAGACTGCACAGGCTAATCTGGGATGACAATTTACGCACAAGCATTTTGCCCAGTTTTCTCAGAACATGCCACATATTTCAATGGCAGCCATATCCACCGCATAAATCCATTTTTTGGCTGTCGTTTCCAAAACTTCCAGTAAGAATCAGTCTTTGAAAATGTTTGGTTATTTGTTTGCTTATTGTTCTAAAGATTGTCGAACAAATGAATGACTTTCCCCAAATTTTGATGATAGACAAATCAGTGAAAAACAAATTGAAATGGGAATTACTTCGAACAACTATGAATATAAATCAGAAAGCAATTCCAGTTTTCGAATGGTTGAGGAAGATCGACTGCCCTGGTGAGGCAAGTTACTTCTTAAGAAATCACGAACTACGGATCCCGTTGTAAAGTGTCGTTAACTGAAGTTCATTTGAAGACACTGTTAAAGTGCTGACCATATTGCGAAAGTAAAAACATTTTGCCATAAAATGAAAGATTGGTAGCATCGTTCACAGGGATTTAGAAACAAAATGCAGAACATTATGGAAATCGACCCAATTAATACTGATATTGTTCTATTTGCAACCTTTAAAAGCTACTTTGTGAAGTTAACATAAATTTTTAGAAATAAATCTTTTTGTAAAGTTCAATCAAGTGATTTTGTCTATGTCTGTTGTGAGAGGTTTTTCACCCGGTTATGTGCATCTGGTTGTCCAGTCCAAAGTCAGTCGACAGAATTTTCCTCCCCTCAGACTTCACCTCAATCACACCCCTGAATTTAGTTATAAAAGTTGTTAGCATAAAATCTCGACCAAGTTGACAACTAGCCAGATGTCTTGAAGTGCTTCTGAATTATGGCCCTTGAATGAAAAAAAAAGGTTAAACTAAACTTGTCCCCTCTCTAAGTCCAAATGGTTTGAATTGGATTATCATGAATCTTGGTGATAATGTTTGTTGGCATATTATCCCCTGCCATGTTTGATAACCAGCCTGGTCCCATGAAACACTTCTAAGTTATTTTCCTTGAATTATAAATAATGACCTCATGGACCACATTGGCCATCCTAATACTCAACTAGTTTGAATCATATCGTCATCAAACTTGTTTACAATGTTTGTGGGCTTAAAATATTGGCAAAGTTTGATAACCAGTCAAATTGCCTGAGCACTTCTGAATTATGGCCCTTGATTTATCTCAAATTTGCTTAATTAATGTTTTCCGCTCTTTAACTCAAATAGTTTTTATTTTATAATTATCAAACTTGATCAATGTAATCAAGACCTTTTTAACAGGCATATTTTTGACATATTGACAATATTGGTCTGAATTCTTTTTAAGGTTAATGAATTTTAATGGTTGCTTGCATGAATATATACTGCAAATAAATATATTTCGTTCATGAAACACAATGTCATTAACTGCCTGACGTTCAAGCGAAAATGACTCGAAACATTTTCTGAAGGTTAAAGCAGTATGATAGAACAGCAGAAGTAAATAAGATCACCATAGACATTTTGTCATGAAATCATGAACATTCAGAGCAAATATTATTGATGAACGGGAGGCAATTTTCGTTGAGCATCAAAGCATGGCAAGAGTATGTTGTTTTGATTTAAACAGCGTGGAGCAATCATAGAAATATCAAAACTGACTGTTTTTGCTTGGTTTGGAAAAGATTTGTGAGAGAATTAAAATCACTGCTATGGGACAGAAATTTGGGGTTACCATGAGGTATCTATGAGAGCTGTGCCTCACTCTCTGGCTATATTGTAACCATAAATTTGGTTTTTCTTTCTATACATTGAATCCATTTACTTGCTTTTGAGGTACCTGTAAAGTATTTATTAGTTTTTTTTGTTATAACAAACTTGCCAGTGTTTGGAAACAATCATAGCTATTTAATCAAATACCAGTTTAAGTAAATAAGCATACACTGTTAGACCTAAAAACAGTCACAGCAGAAATTTTTATCTTTAAAAATGCTCCTGCATTTTGGGTATGCAAATAGCTTTTTCTATGTTTTGCAACATCAAAAATGGATATATTGGTAGTGATTATGAACTTTTTCAATGATAAATAACAAAACAGTAGCTTCAATATTTGATTGCCGAACATGCAAAGCAGGTCTTAGTGGAAGCAAATTGGGATGGAGTTGGACAGAAGGCGGCCATATTTCTGCGGTCATTATCTGAGTATGATCTAGTGGAACTGTCCATTGCAATCAATGGGGTAATGAAGAACTTGTAGGGAAAAAAGTGCTGTGGTTACTCCTTCTGGCAGAAAGAGAGGAAAAGACAAAAGGCTTCACTGCACTGAGGCTTGTTTTGAGATAAGTGCAGGAGTTTGGCTGAACAGGCTTGCCTTTAATGGATGAATTTCACTGTTTTTGGAATTGGAGTTTATAAAATTGTGTTAATTTATTGCAATTTATACATCAAAATTGTGGTCAGAATTGTCACAGACTGAAAAAAAAAATTGACTAAGGAGATTTACTTGTGGTTTTTCACAATTTCTTGAATGAATATATTGAAAAAAAACAACAAACCAAAAATCAAATCACGATGAAAAATGAAAGTTGTACAGAATATGATGATGTAAAGATTTTAAATTTTTGAATTTTTGAGGAGTTTTCTAAGGCTTGTATATAACCTTATGATTATAAACACTAGGTTTATGTAGCCGTAGAAGCAATTTAGCTTATTGTGAACAGTGAAATATAGTNATATATAGGCCAAGTTCGAATATGGGTCATGCCGGGTCAAAAACTAGGTCATAGGGTCAATTAGTGCATTTTCAACGGCGCCACTTTGTCCGGACTCTAATTCAAATTGTATTCATCCGATCTTCACCAAACTTGGTCAGTAGTTGCATCTAGTTGATATCTAGGTCAAGTCCGAATATGGGTCATGCTGGGTCAAAAACTAGGTCAAAGGGTCAATTAGTGCATTTTACTTTGTCCGGACTCTAATTCAAATTGTATAAATCTTATCTTCACCAAACTTGGTCAGTAGTTGCATCTAGTTGATATCTAGGCCAAGTTCGAATATGGGTCATGCCAGGTAAAAAACTAGGTCATAGGGTCAATTAGTCCATTTTCAACAGCGCCACTTTGTCCGGACTCTTATTCAAATTGTATTCATCCGATCTTTACCAAACTTGGTCAGTAGTTGCATCTAGTTGATATCTAGGTCAAGTTCGAATATGGGTCATGTCGGGTCAAGAACTAGGTCATAGGGTCAATTAGTGCATTTTCAACGGCGCCACTTTGTCCGGACTCTAATTCAAATTGTATTCATCCGAAACTTTTAAACAACTTTTTATCCTGCGTCAAAGTGGTATGGGGGTATAAGTCACATTCAGTGACAAAGCTCTAGTTCAAGTTGAATTCACCAAACTTGGTCAGAGGTAGTATATAGATTATATATCAGTCAGGTCTGATTGGAGACATGCAACCGATTAACACATGCAATATTTTTATGCAATATTTTTATCCAGTTTTATTTTGCGATATTTTCATCGGGTTTATTTTTTTCGCGATTTTTGAAACGAGTTATTTTTAACAACATGTTTATTGGTAAGTTTCATTTTTCCTTCAATCTAATCATGATTTCCACAGGTACATGAGTTTTTCACTGTGCATGGGTACTATAGAAAGGCAACTGTTTATCATTGTCATCAACCTAAAATCAATTTTTATACGCCCGTTTTTACAAAACGGGACGTATAATAGTTTCACCCTTGGCGGGCGGGCGGGCGGCGGGCGGGCGGAGGCGGTGTCCACAGCAGTGTCCGCTCTCTAATTCAAATAGTTTTCATCCGATCTTCACCAAACTTTGTCAGAAGTAGGATCTAGACAATATCTAGGTCAAGTTCGAATATGGGTCATGTTGGGTCAAAAACTAGGTCACAGTGTCACTTAGTAGAACGGGCGTATCTTGTGACAATTTGGCACTCTTGTTACAGTTGATGTATGTCACCTTAATAAACACAAAAATGGAAAAAAGTAAAAATGTATAAAAATGTCAGTTACATGACTTATTACATTCAGTAGACGATATGTATGTATGTATGTAAAATTATATAGAATAAAAGAAATACATTTAATGTAAAAATCAATTAGCGTCTCGGAGACATTGAGTTGCCGATTTGCACTTCGCTATTTTTGTACTCATTCGGCCGTTTCGTCCTCAGTATTTTGCGGCTCAATTTTTTTCAAAATAAAAAACAATCGGGCGGGATGATTTTCAATTGGCGGGCGGTGATGAGAATCTAGGAATTTATTTTCTATGGCCTTATAGCTAACATTAGATCTATGACCGATATGTGTTCATATTTATAATACACAATTCTTCAAATAAGTTTTCATCATAATTTAAAATTGTTATGTAAAATTGCAATTCAATATTGAATTATATTCATTTAACATTCATTACTGCCAATGCTAGAGTGAAAGCTTTGGTATCATCTTTGCTGCAATGAATGATTATACTTTTGTTTTTAAAAGTAAAAATGAATGAAGTGTGTAAACAAGAAGTGTTGCATTTTATTCCCGATTTTTCTGCGTTTCAATACTGATTTTGTGTAGCTGTTTCCAAGGATTACATCAATATAGTGTAAGACTTTGTATAGTTAGCTCAATTACTGGTAACATTTGCAGAATATTTTATTCCGACCTATTTCAAAAGTGGAAAAACAGCTTGCTCCACTTTTCTGTTGTCTAAGGCTGCTTGGCCAAGGATTTTGAGGAAATTGATTTGCATATTTGTGTATGCAAATGTGGGCTGAAATCATACAACTGAATTATGCACTGATTATTGACCTTTTTGATTTTTGATTGACAAATCACAACTGGAACAATTGGATTTTTGAGGATCAAAACAAAAACACAAGATATATTGCTACAAAATGAATTCACTCAAAGAATTACAGAATAGTGCCAAGACTGGTAAGCAAAGTGTCCCTCGGGTCATAATTGAGTCCGTGTCGGATGATTATAAAACACATGAGACAAAACACATGAGACAGAGTTTGTGACAGATTATCATGACGCTTTCCTCAACAAATGCATGACAAATTGTCATGACGCTTACTAGGCCAACTTAGTGACAAATAATCATGACCCATACAAAGATGGAACCGTTGACTGTGGTCTGGTTCACTGTGGATGTTTGGACCATCACAATGTTTGAACTGGGTTTTGTGAGGACATGCCCCATTCGTGTCCGGACTGTTCCAATGTGCTTGGGGCGTGCCCCCCTGGGGGTGGGGTGTGTGGGCCTTGCAGTGGGATCTACAACCATGTTAACTGATGGTTGGAATGATGTGGATCCTCACTACGTTAATCTTGCTTGTAATACAGAATCAAAGGTTGGTATGTTCTTATTATGCGAATGAAATATAACTGCATTATGCCAATGTGGCAGTTATGATTACTGTATTATGCCAATTTGGCGTGTAATATATATAGCATCGCTGGTCAGAATATGAAGATAGTGTGAACTTTGTGTGTAAAACAGATGCAAAGGTAAGTATGCCCCTATTGTGTGAACTGTGCATGCAACTCAGAATAACAGGTCAGTATATTAACATTATGCGGAGTACTGAATACAACCTCAGTACACCTGCACTATGCTTCCTTTGCATGTAATGTAGAACCCAAGGTCAGTATATTACTTTGAAGTAATAGAAATGCTACGTAAGTCCTAACTTCTTTTGAGAAGCACATACTTAAAAAGCATTTTCTATGGCAAATATGAAAGTGAAATTAATTTGTAGTATTAGAAATTTCTGCAGTCATTTTTTTTATTATTTTGAAGCTGTGGCAGAGCATATACCTGTTGCAAAGTATTAGAAGTATTGTTTAAGTAGTAGCAGTGAAAAATAACTGACAAAGTATTCACCACTGTAGAAGAGAGGTAAATGAGCAGTAGAACAATTGAATAAGTAATGACATGTCAGGTTGTACTTGATGTAGGATTGCATCGTATAATCTGACAACTGATTGATCCTGATACAAGCCATGTCTGTTCTTGATGTGACGCTGATAGCTAATAAGCTGGATTACTACTAGATAACAAAGCGTGCAACTAGATGCTTTATGTCATTGCGTTGTGCAGTTGCCAGTACATTGGCTGTTGTTCACACCTGCTCTGTCAGAGATAGACCTAGGTCTTGATCAATTCAGCCTCGTTCTGGGAAAACTGGGCTAAATGCATGTGCGTATACGCAGTCGGCACAAGCTAATCAGGGACGACACTTTTCGCCTAAATTGGATTTTCGTTTTCGAAGAGACTTCATTTAAACGAAAAATTCCATGAAAGCAGAAAGTGTCATCCCTGATAAGCATGTGGGGACTGCACAGGCTTATCTGGGATGACACTATAAGCCAGGCTTTAACCCTTTGCATGCTGGGAAATTTGTTGTCTGCTCAAATGTCATCTGCTGAATTTGTAAAATTAGCATTTTCTTTGATTTTTTTTCAAATAATACTATCAGAATAGCAAACAGTTTGGATCCTGATGAGACGCCACGTTCTGTGGCGTCTCATCTGGATCCAAACTGTTTGCAAAGGCCTTCAAAATCCGGTTCCAGCGCTCAAAGGGTTAAGTCAATTCCCAGAACTAGGCTCATTGAATGGCGTTGAGCAGTTGCCAATTTACTGGCTGTTGTTCACACCTGCTCTGTCATAGATAGACCTAAGTCTTGATTAAATGCCCTTATGAGTATCATACGTGTATGCACTGGCTTGTTTAATGAGTATTTAGTGGGTTTTTTTGTGATTTGATATAAATTATAGGAAAACACCCATTTTTAAAATTGCCTGTGAAAAAAACTTGTTGTCCGCTAATTAATGCAAACACTGTTAAATGGGATCATGATGTTTTAACTTGGTTATAATGTTTGTTGGCATAATATATTGCCAAGTTCGATTACCAGCCAGAATGCCTGAAGCACTAAGAGTTATGACCCTTGAATTACGAAAAATTGGCAAAATGGACCGTGTCCACTCTTTAACTCAAAAAGTTTTTATCGTATCATCATCAAACTTAAATACTGACAATATTTATGAGCTTGATATCTTGACCAAGTATTATATGAAGCCAGATTAACACAACCACTTCAGAATTATGGCCCTTGAATTATACAACATTTGCCTACTTAATTTTGTCTGCTCTCTGACAAGTGGTTTTGTGTCAATAGCTTTCGTTTGCATAAACCCATGTTTAGGAAACTTTGGATGTAGCAAGCTTGTATTGAAACCTAGGTTGGAATTATAATTGGGACAATTGTGGTCAAGGTCACTTTTACTAAACACCGAAAAACAGTTTTCGGTCAATAACTCAAGTTTGGATTGGTGGATTGCATTCAAATTATGTATGTATGTAGCTTACATTGAGACATAGCTTGGCATTGCATTGGAGTAGGTAAGGTTTTAAGGTCAAGGCCACTGTTACTAAAAATAGAAAATAGAAACTTGTGTTTGTTTGGAGGTATTGCACTGAATTTCTGTGTGTAGGTAGCTTAAGACAAAGTTTCATGGCAATGCCATGTTTGTTGTTGTATCCATTATTTTCTGTCCCATTACTTGAACAACAAAATAATACAGCCTTCACAGATGAATGTAACCAAGACTGTTAAATGGGCGTATTTATTGTGACAAGTTGGAACTAGTGTTCCAGAGTTTTTTTGTATAATGATTACAACTTTTCACGCATCTCTGCTTATTTTCCAGGGTGCCATTCTGACTACCATGTTGGCTACGCGCAACTTCTCAAGTGAGTATTCTTCTACTAAAATACATTTTTCTCAAGTTCCGAAACCGCTTACAGTGACTGTTACAAACTGCAGTTTTGTCTTGAACTATTATCTCTTTTTGCTATGGATTTTGCCTTTCCAGTTGAATGCATTGTAGGCCTTTTTCTGGGTTCGTTCTGGAGTTCTTGATAGTTGTGGATAATGTGTTGATTAACCCTTTGCATGCTGGGAAATTTGTTGTCTGCTAAAATGTTGTCTGCTAAATTTCTAAAATTAGCATTTTCTTTGATTTTTTTTTTCAAAGAATACTATCAGAATAGCAAACAGTTTTACTGTTTGGATCCTGATGAGACGCCACGTTCTGTGGCGTCTCATCTGGATCCAAACTGTTTGCAAAGGCCTTCAAAATCAGGTTCCAGCGCTCAAAGGGTTAATTTGTAAGAATTCCTCTTGTCCTTGAATTGTCTGTTGATAACATTTATTAAATTTTGTGATGCTCCACGTCGCTCACTTACGAAAATATTTATTTGTGAGCATGTGATTAAACGTTTTTCATTTGGGTAAAAAAGGGGAACCCAGAAAAAGGTCGGGAGGTTGCCATTTTCTTGGATTGTGAACTGTTGTGAATGAAAGTATACTAATACATTTATGTTAAAGTTTTTCAGATATATGTGTCGTGTTCTGAGAAAACAGGGCATAATTCATGTGCGTTAAGTGTTGTCCCAGATTAGCCTGTGCAGTCCGCATAGGCTAATCCGGGATGACACTTTCCGCCTAAACAGGATTTTCGCTAAGAAGAGACATTATTTAAACGAAAAATTCCATAAAAGCGGAAATTGTTGTCTCTGATTAGCCTGTGCGGACTGCACAGGCTAATCTGGGATGACAATTTACACACAAGCATTATGCCCAGTTTTCTCAGAACACGACACATATTAGGCAACTGAACTTAACCTGTAGCATATAAAACTGAAATTTTGTATATATTTGTGTAATGTACACTGTTAAATCCACTGTAAGAAGTTTTTTAGTAGGTATACCTTAAGATTAATTTGTCATGTTTTTTTCGTCCATCTTGTATGTATTCAGAAACAAAAAATGCAAAAAATTCACAATTATCTTAAAAAACCCAAACAATTATACCATTTTCATGTTATAAATTTAAAAACATGAAAATGGTATAAATTTAAATACTAATTAACAATCGCTCGTCAAACTCAATGAAAATGCTTCCATAAAATGTTTCCTTTGAGGACCCACACTTCAGCTCCATATGTGTATTTTGCAATTTTGCCTGAATGCAACTCTCCAATAGAAACTGTGTGACTTACCATACTAACTTACCAAGATTATACCAGAGAACGTGTTTTCTAGACACTCTCTATTATGTGTATGATATTGTGGCGCTCGTGGTAGCTTTTTAAAGCATGCTAACGTGAATGACCTTGTTTGTATTTGTCGCCGTCAATCTGTGTGCGCAGTGAGTAAGGGTAAGTAGTATTCCACACTCATTCCGCCGACTGCTTGTGCTTAACATGTTGTCTTCTACTTGTCCCATTGGAGGGTTGAGCAAGAAACTTTGCTATCATATGCTGCCATTCCGATTTGATTCTATTTTTAGCGTTCTGACCAGAAAACAATTCAAAAAGAATCTTGACAATGTTAATATTCCAGTTAAAAGTGTAAATAAAACACAACAAATTTTACTTGCATTTCTGAAAAAAAATTATGCAACATAAGTTGTTTAACAAAATTTCTTGTTCTATGTCACCAGTAGGTAACTTATATGCTTATGATATACAGCAGTTTTGCAAATAACCATTTGCTTGAGCTTCTGCCATTGTCTTTATCAAGATATGTTTTCATCATTTTGATTATTGTTTTGTCTTTTCCTGGTTTTGATAATTCATGTGTAGGCTAAACGTAGAATCAAATATGAATGGTCTACACAGCAAACAAAGCTTCATTCTCAATTCTAAAATGCATGGCTTCCCAGTATTGCAGCCTTCATTTGTTGTTTTTTGTCATTTATTTTGTTTGCTCTGGAGAGCCAAATAAGCATGAACATATGAGCATTGTTTTGGGAAAACTGGGCTTAATGCATGTGTGTCATCAGTGTCATCCCCAGATAAGCCTGTTCAGTTCGCACAGTTTCTGGTTTTATGGAATGTTTCGTTGAAAGAAAGTCTCTCTTCCACATGAAATCCAGTTAAGGCAGAAAGTTTCCTCCCTGATTAGCCTGTGCAGGCTAATCTGGGATGACACTTTTTACACATGCATCAAGCCCAGTTCGCCCAGAACAAGACTCATATTATTATGTGCTTTACATCTCAAGGCTCGTTTATAAGGTCACAATTGTGTGTCCCATTGTGTAGAGCAATTTTGGTTATAATAGTAACATGTTAAGGACTCACTGCCTTATGTATAGGGTAGATAGTAAGGGTATCACGTTTACAGATTTTACAAAACGTTTAAATAAAATGAAATAAACGAAACGTTACCGTTTAAACGGTATCCCTATGCCAGTTTTAAAAGCATCAGTACCATCGCATCTCCAAACTGAAAGTAGTAATTATTTCCGGAAGTTATTTTCAGTGCCTTTCCCATTCGCGCAATGACGTTATATTAAAACCATTATATATTATAAACCAGACCATCCACATCACCACATGTGTATTCGTGAGTCTACAACACAATTTATAGAACGTTCAAAATAAGGTATAAATGTACGAAAAATACTGTATCCAAAAACGACACTCCGAAAAAAATGTACGTATTTTGCACATGAAAAACAATGTGCATATCGTTTGACTGCGGAAAATGAAAAACCAGTTAACTAGCAAAAACGTAATCAATATATAATTTGGTTAAAATGTTGCATTTCAGCATGCTACTGCAGTGCTTTACTTTGCTAATCAATCACTTAAAATATTTCAAGATGGCCGCATATGCACTGTTTAGTTGCCAAGTTGTAAGATTTTCAGAAAGTAGCAAAGATTTTCCGTTAGTTTCCATTTATGTCCGTGCCATCCGCTAACCACTCAGAAATAAACTACTGCGGAATTCGGTTGTGCCCGGATTAACCACAAGTACCCGGAATTTGCACTTCGTCATCGATATACTTCGTACGGCTTGTCGGCTACGTTATTTTCACCCCCATGTTTATTATATTGATATTGACTGTCGTTTATACGTTTACTGTTTTTGTAAACGTTTATGAGCAAAACACGAAACGCGACCGTTTAAACGTGATACCCTTAGTAGATAGGGAATCTAACTTTTAAGTTCACTTGTGCATAACAGCTTTTTTTGGTCACCTGTTGTGCTCAGAACATTTGTTCGAATGATATCTCGGCTGAGTTGGAAAATTGTTCCAGTCTGTTGAAAAACAGGACAGCTAAAGGGCAGGGCAGTTTCCCTTATTTGGCTTTAGTAAAAATCTTTTGATCATATGAAAATGTCACATTTTTGTCGAAATCAGAGTTTTGTCCAATGTTAATTGAACTTGCTCAGAAAATGTGTTCTAATGATAATTTGGCAGTTTTAAAAAGGGTCCAGTCCGTTGATAAACATGGCAGCCAGAGGTCTGGGCAGTTTTCTTTATATGGCTATAGTGAAGCCTTTTGAACATTCTAGAAGTCCCATTTTGTGCCCAATCTTCATGAAACTTTCTCAGAACATTTTGTTTTTATGATATTAAAAAAATGGTTAGGGTAAAAAGCAAGGTTAGAAGCCACATTTATTATACAATCATCATACAAGGTTGGAACAGTTTAATTCCTTCGCTTCTTAGGTTAGGGACGTAGCGCCTTCTGCCTTCATGTTCAAGTAGATAGATTTATTAGATTGTATTTCATTGCTGGTGGAAAGAAGGTCGGCTATTGAAGGATCTTAAGGTCATAAAGTCTTCAAAGTCATCTATCTCCACAATTTGGTTCTCATTCTAAGGACTTGTCTATCTAAGGACTTTGCAACAGTTTTTATGCCCCCCCCCCTTTAAAAAAAAAGGGGGTATATTGTTTTCTGTCCAAAACTTTAACCTATTTTAAAGTTTGGTCATAACTTTTGCAATATTGATCATAGCAACTTGATATTTGGCATGCATGTGTATCTCATGGAGCTGCACATTTTGAGTGGTAAAAGGTCAAGGTCATCCTTCAAGGTCAAAGGTACAATTTTATTTATTTTTTAAATTGAAGCGGCGCAGTTTAGAATTTTGAAGAGAAATTGCAACTTCCAAGTACAATATTCATAAGGCGAACAAATTATATTTGTTAAGTAATAATCTAATATTCATCCTACAGGCGTTTTATTGTAGGACCTTAATGTTCAAATTGCAATGTCAGTAGCAGTATTAGCCGTGTACGGATTTTAAGAGAGGTGTTAACAGTTAATATTGTTTGACGTTGATAGAAAATATGGATAGTTTTCCCCCAATTGAATGGTGACCAGTGCATGTGCAGACTGGATGTGTGTCCCAAAAATTTCGTTTCTGATGCATAAATATTTCTGTAGTTCATGACGAAATGTCTTATCATTCCAAGTTTTATTTCATTTACGATTAATATCATTGTTCCATAGAAATTTTGAAAAAGAAAAGATTTTTTTTAATTTTACCGAAAAGAAAATTTATCTAAACTTAGCTATTATTTGGGTCTAACTTTGAAAGGGAATGAAGACTGGTGACCTATAAAATCTTGATTTTCGTTTAATTGCCTCACACAGTGGGTGGTCAACCGACGTTTGCTGCTCTCAACGTAGGTAATGTAGCTGCTCAAACTGCTCAGGCTGCCCAGCCAGCCCCGACCCAGGCCCCTATAGGGGCCAGTAACCCCACCACAATGGTCCCCAATCCTGCGGGCTCTGTCCCGTCTCTTGCCTTTGGGGCAGCTTCCCTGGCGGCATTTATGAAACCTGTGCCACCGCAAGAGCAGGTGGATGCTCAGGGGAGAGAAGCAGTACAAGGTAACTGGTCTTGGGTATGACGAGAGTGATGTCCCCTGCATAATCTCCGTTTTTTCTTCCCCCCTGCTGGACAATGGATGGCCTCATTTTTCCGTTTGTATCTGTATTCCGCTGTTAGGTTATGTTAGTTATGTTAGTTAATAGTGGATGGTATGGCTATTTCTTAAGTAACAGGCAGTCTTGAAATTTTCTAGAAGCATTTTTGCTGCTATGATTGCCTACTTTAAGTTGGACTTTTTATGCCCCCTTCGAAGCAGAGGGGGTATATTGTTTTTGGCCTGTCTCTCTGTCTGTCCCAAAACTTGAACCTTGGTCATAACTTTTGCAATATTGAAGATAGCAACTTGATATTTGGCATGCATGTGTATCTCATGGACCTGCACATTTTGAGTGGTGAAAGGTCAAGGTCATCCTTCAAGGTCAAAGGTCAAATATATGGGTCAAAATCGCTCAAAAGGGGGCATAGTGTTTCACAAACACATCACTTGTTTATAATATAAAGCTTCAAGATTTGTTGGTGCATGTCATTTTCTTGTGTTTAACGTTATTATGTGTGTGTTGTTGACAATGTCACAAAGCATGCAAATTGATGCAGTGGTAGTCACAGCTGTGAGGTTTTATAGATTTCCCTCCACTTCATTGTTGTGTTACCTTTTTCTTCATTTTCTTTGAATTCTACACCTGATCCTGCTTCTTTTGTTTCTTTCCTTCCTCATCAAGGTTTGATGGACAACCTATTGCGACCAAAATATTTTCTCTTTTTTTTTGGCAGAGAAAGATGGTTTTCAGGTTTTCAATGCAATTGTTTGGAAACTTACAATTTTCCTCATCAAACTTTAATTTGGAAACACACGCAATTACTTCGAGTTGATATCTCCTTATTTCATATTTATCTTACATAACTTGTTGTTTACTCACAGGCTTTTTCCAGTCACCTAAAATTGGAAGTAAGTTTATGTAACGTTTCGGTTGGTTATTCATAGACTCGTATTGTGCTTCCCGTCGCCCCATTGTGTGCGGACCCAAGCTTTCTGCACCGCATGTTCGTTTTGGCAAAACATAGTGAAAAGTGATTTTCGTGTGTTTGTGTTTGTATAATATGAATTTCATTTGGATCCCCATTGTAGAAAGAAAGATTTTATGTGTTAATGTTTGTAGAAAATGAATTTCATTTGGAACTCCATTCTACGTAGACAGAAAGATTTTATGTGTTTGTGTTTGTAAAATATAAATTTTATTAATATTTTGATCTCCATTAAAAATAGAAAAATTTGATGTTGTAAATGTAGGCTCGATTGTAAAATATTTATTGGATTTGATCCCACTTGTAAAATATGAATTTTGTGTAGTCCTGATTGTTGAATATGGATTTCATGTTTTGCCCTATTGTAAAAAATGAATTTCATTTTGTTCTGATTCTACAATATAAAATTCTCATGGACCAACCATATTGTTTAATATGAATTTCATGTTTTTCCAATGTAAAAATATAAATTGCAGTTGATCCTGATCATAAAATCTGGATTAAATGTTGGTCCAATTGTAACATCTGAATTTCATTTGATCCTGCTTGTAAATTATGAATTTAATGTGGTCCCAAGTGTTAACCCTTTTAGCACTGGAACAGAATTTTAAAGGCCTTTGCAAACAGTTTGGATGCAGATGAGACGCCACAGAACGTGGCTTCTCATCAGGATCCAAACTGTTTGCTATTCTGATAGTATTCTTTGAAAAAAAAATCGAAGAAAATGCTTATTTTAAATATTCAGCAGACAACATTTTAGCAGACGACAAATTTCCCAGCATGCAAAGTGTTAAATATGGATTTCAATAGTTCTGAATATGAACTATTTATCAAATTTAAGACAGGTTGTAAAATATGAATTTCATACATTGCTGTCCAGATTCTCAAAGAAATATGTGTCATGTTCTGAGAAAACTGGGCATAATGCTTGTGCTTAAATTGTCATCCCAGATTAGCCTGTGTAGTCTGCACAGGCTAATCAGGGACGACAATTTCCGCTTTTATGGAATTTTTCGTTTAAATGATGTCTCTTCTTAGCGGAAATCCAGTTTAGGCGGAAAGTGACGTCATGGATTAGCCTGTGCAGACTGCACAGGCAAATCTGGGAGGACACTTTACGCACATGCATTATGCCCAGTTTTCTCATGACACGACACAAATATGAATTTCATACATTCCTGTCCAGATTCTCAAAGGAATATTGACATGGTCTAGTTAGCAATTTTATCTTAAATTGCAGTACTAAAATGCAAATAAATCTTGGTGGCTTAACGTCAGTGGTGTTTGTAAACATGCCTTAAAGTTGCTCATTAGATATGAGCCGTAAAACCCATATGTATATCAGATAATTGCAAGTATTTTTGTTGTTCTTGAAGTATATAATTATGTTTGCTAGGAATTGTTAGCTTAAAATCTTGTGTTCTAAGTTTATGGGGTCCTTTTGCGCCTGAGGCTGCATTTTGAGAGGACCCAGAGTGTAATCCAACACTCCTACCTAATTAATTATGCTAGAGTCTCGAAAGTTGGGACAAATTTAGAAGTATAGCCTCAATCTCCAGCTCTTTGATTTTTATTGAAAGATTTTTAATTTTGGTGTGGTCTTGTGCTCTGGGGGGGAGCCAGAGTACCAGGTGGAAACCCGGCATGTCTGGTTTAGTGACCATTTACCAAGCTCACATGCGCCTGGAGCAGGGATTGAACTGGGGTCGCATACATGAGAAGCGCGTGTACCAACCAGTATGTTTACTGGAAAGCCTATGCTTAAAATCATCTTTATATTCAAGCTGGAGTATTTGAAATATAGTTTCATTAAAACATTCCTGTGTTATTGTTGTAAGGCATTAATAAAAGAGCATCTGTGTTTAATTGGTTTGATCAATAATGTTTTACTGACGAACATTTGTTTTCCTTCAAAAAGTGAAAGATGTTTAGAAGGGTAAAGGCTTGCTAATGATGATATTTTTATGCCCCCTTTAAAAAAAAGGGGGGTATATTGTCTTTGGCCTGTCTGTCTGTCTGTCTGTCTGTCTGTCTGTCTGTCTGTCTGTCTGTCATTGTGTGTGTCTGTTTTGAAACTTTAACCTAGGTTGAAGTTTGGTCATAACTTTTGCAATATTGGTCATAGCAACTTGATATTTGGCATGCATGTGTATCTCATGGAGCTGCACATTTGGAGTGGTGAAAGATCAAGGTGACGGTCATCCTTCAAGGTCAAAGGTAAAAAAAAATATATAAAAAATCAAAGCGCCGCAGAAGGGGGCATTGTGTTTCTGACAAACACATCTCTTGTTTGTTAATATATTTTGTCATCTAGAGGATTACTTCAGCTCACCCTTGTGCTATCTCAGCTTTGTAGTGGAAAGTGCTGATAGATAATTAGTCATTCAATGAAAATGAAATGCAGGTAGATAATTAGCCAGTCAAGCCACTAGCAATAGAGATAGATTAGTGGCCAGTCAATGAAGTAGAAATGCAGGTAGATAATATGTCAGTCAATGAAGTAGAAATGCAGGTAGATAATATGCCAGTCAATGAACTAGAAATGCAGGTAGATAATATGTCAGTCAATGAAGTAGCCATGCAGGTAGATAATGTCAGTCAATGAAGTAGCCATGCAGGTAGATTATATGTCAGTCAATGAACAAGAAATGCAAGTAGATAATATGTCAGTCAATGAACTAGAAATGCGGGTAGATAATATTTAGTCAATGAACAAGAAATGCAAGTAGATAATATGTCAGTCAATGAACTAGAAATGCAGGTAGATATTTAGTCAATGAACAAGAAATGCAGGTAGATAATATGTCAGTCAATGAACTAGAAATGCAGGTAGATAATATGTCAGTAAATGACCTAGAAATGCAGGTAGATGATATTTAGTCAATGAACAAGAAATGCAAGTATATAATATGCAAGTCAATGAACTAGAAATGCAGGTAGATAATATGTCAGTTAATGAACAAGAAATGCAGATAGATACTATGTCAGATAATGAACTAGAAATGCAAGTAGATAATATGTGATTCAATGAACTAGAAATGCAGATAGATATTATGTCAGATAATGAACTAGAAATGCAGGTAGATAATATGTCAGTCAATGAACTAGAAATGCAGGTAGATAATATGTCTGTCAATGAACTAGAAATGCAGACAGATAATATGTCAGTCAATGAACTAGAAATGCAGGTAGATAATTTGTCAGTCAATGAACTAGAAATGCAGGTAGATAATATGTCAGTCAATGAACTAGAAATGCAGGTAGATAATATTTTAGTCAATGAACTAGAAATGCAGACTGATAATATGTAAGTCAACTAAGTAGAAATGCAGATAGATAATATGTCAGTCAATGAACTAGAAATGCAGGTAGACAATATGTCAGTCAATGAACTAGAAATGCAGGTAGATAATGTGTCAGGTAACGAGTTGAAAATGCAGATTTGCAATTGGTAAGTCAATGAACTAGACATTACTGAGTGCAATTGGTAATGAATAAACTTGAAATGCAGATTTCCAATTGGTCCTTCAATAAACTAGAAATGCAAAAGTGCAATTGGTCATGAATGAACTTAAAATTCAGCATTTTTAGCAACTGTATTCTTACTTAGCAATTCTGAAAAATATACCATGCTCTCTAGGATTCATGATGCTATATGCATTTATAATGCTCTTTATAACATTTAGTAGGTGTCTCTGTGGCACACTGGAATTATCTGGTTCTTGGCCTTGTAAGAAGCAGTGAAGTTGTCAAGGCAGCACTGGGTATCAGGTTTTATACAAAGCCTTAGAGCTGTCTTACAACTGTAGTTAAAAAACAACAGCAACATGCCAATGTAAGCCTTGATGAAAAGTGGTGTTAACTATTGAATAGATTTGTTTTCTTGTGAAGCATGTCATAAGTATTGGAATATATGTAAGTTTAATAGCATATCTGCTGGATCATATGACTGGATTTAACAACAACTAGTGTAATGAAGACCGAGATTACTTGAGAAAATCGTAACAATTGTATGTGCGAAACCAATGATGATTGGAATCTATTTCTTTCCCTATTTTCCATATCTTCACACGTTTTGACATGTTGCTTTGTAAATATTGTGGGATGTCTCATGGGTCTGTGTATCAACCATGAACGGAATGTTATCTAGACATGTTCTTGGTGGACGGTTTTCCTGGCTTGACATTTACGTGTAGGTTAGATTTGTCCCACAGAAGATGTGGAAGATGGATATTAATTCTGGAATTGTTGGCGTGCCGAAAGTGTCAGAATATAAATTCTGGAATAGTTGGCGTGCCGAAAGTGTCTTGTATCTTTGCTCTCATTCACTGAATACTATTTTTATGTAAGCTGCATAGTGTAATATGTGGAGTAAAATTTAGGGATGTTTTCTTGGAAGTGTTATTAATATCTATTAGTATCAATTATCCAAATGTTATTCAGAGAAGGAGAAATACATTTTGTTCTTTAGTGTATTACACGGAGGTTATAATTAGTGTTATAGTGTTAAGTAATAAATACAGTCAGAATACTTAAATGTTGGCTATGTTACGTAATACATGCGGTGAGAATAATTGAATGTTGGCTCTGTAATGTAAATAATACAGTGAGAATACGTTTTGTGTTGGCCAGATAATGTAAAAAATAGAGTGAATAACACTTGGTGTGTTTCGTACATAATGTTGGCTAAAAAGTGTAATAAATATTGTGAAAAATATTTTATGTTGGCTCACTTGTGATACATATTAAGTAAATAAAGGTAAAAAAAGTTAACCTCAAAGTGAAATATATATAAAAGGTGAATAACACTGGCAATTTGGTTCACTTAAGTTTTGCACATTCATTGGTTGGTGCCCAATAAATAATCAAATGAATAATAGGTCATTGTGGCTTAAAGAAGAGTAGTAGATAAAGTGACAACTACTTAAATGTATGCTTTCCAGCATATAACATAGGACTAGATCTAAGTGGAGGATCAAGGGTTCTCATCTTTAAGTGGAATAGGAAATATGTGTATCGATAGTTTGGGTTTTTGCTTGTAATGTTTGGGGTTGTATATACTGATAGGTTCATATTTAATGATTTCACTTGTGAGGATCATATTCGATTTATATGTGTTACATATGTTGTCTATTTGAGGATATTTTAGCATATAAAATTGTGATTTGTTAAATTTCTAATGCTGGTAATCTGTTGGTGTTTGAAGGTTTTGAGTGAATCAGGAACACTTGTTTGATATTTGAAAGGTTATTGGATTAAAAAAAATTAAGAATAAATAATTGTGAAATGTGGCAAAAAAATGTTAAGGATGCATGAATAATATATTTTGAGTGACCATTTGGAAAAAATATATATAAATTATGAAGATTAAATTACATGTTTTATAGGCACATATTTTTAGCTCACCTGATTGCTCAGGTGAGCTGTTTTGATCGGTCTTTGTCTGTCGTCTGTCCGTCGCCCACATTTGGTTTGTAAACACTCTAGAGGCCACATTTCTTGTCCGATCTTCATGAAACTTGGTCAGAAAATTTGTCCCAATGATACCTCGATCGAGTTCGAAACTTGGTCATGTTGGGTCAAAAACTAGGTCACTAGGTAAAAAAAAAAGAAAAACCTTGTAAACACTGTAGAGGTCACATTTCATGCCCAATCTTCATGTTACTTTGTCAAAATGTTTGTCTTAATGATATGTTGGTTGAGTTCAAAAGTGGTTCCGGTCCGTTGAAAAACATGGCCGCCAGTGGGCGGGGCAGTTTTCCTTATTTGGCTATAGAGAAACCTTGTGAACACTCTAGAAGTCACAATTTTTGCCCAATCATCATGAAACTTGGTCAAAACATTGGTTTTATTGATATCTCGGACAAGTTCGAAAATGGTCCAGATCCGTAAAAAACATGGCCACCAGGGGGCAGGGCAGTTTTCTCTATATGTATACAGATGTATAGTGAAAACATGTGAACACTCTAGAAGTCACATTTTTGGCCGAATTTTCATGAAATTTGGTCAGAACATTTGTTTTCTAGATACGAGAGTTGAGTTTGAAAATGGTTCTGGTCCGTTGAAAAACATGGCTGCCAGGGGGGAGTGGCACATTTTCCTTATATTTATATTGTAAAAAAAGCTTGTGAACACTCTAGAAGTATTTTGTTTTGCCCAATCATCATGAAATTTGGTGAAAACATTGTTTTTTTAGCTCACCTGATTACTCAGGTGAGCTTTTGGGATCGGTCTTTGTCTGTCGTCCATCCGTCCGTCGTCCGTCCGTTAACATTTGGTTGTAAACACTCTAGAGGCCACATTTCTTGTCCGATCTTCATGAAACTTGGTCAGAAGATTTGTCCCAATAATACCTCGATCGAGTTCGAAACTGGGTCATGCTGGGTCAAAAACTAGGTCACAAGGTAAAAAAAAAGAAAAACATTGTAAACACTGTAGAAGTCACATTTCATGTCAAATCTTCATGTTACTTTTTAAAAATGTTTGTCTTAATGATATGTTGGTTGAGCTCAAAAGTGATTTCGGTCCGTTGAAAAACATGGCCACCAGTGGGCCGGGCAGTCTTCCTTATTTGGCTCTAGAGAAACCTTGTGAACACTCTAGAAGTCACAATTTTTGCCCAATCATCATGAAACTTAGTCAAAACATTGGTTTTATTGATATCTCAGACAAGTTCGAAAATGGTCCAGATCCGTAAAAAACATGGACACCAGGGGGCAGGGCAGTTTTCTCTATATGTATACAGATGTATAGTGAAAACATGTGAACACTCTAGAAGTCACATTTTTGACCCAATTTTCATGAAATTTGGTCAGAACATTTGTTTCCTAGATACGAGAGTTGAGTTTGAAAATGGTTTTGGTCCGTTGAAAAACATGGCTGCCAGGGGGGAGTGGCGCATTTTCCTTATATTTATATTGTAAAAAAAGCTTGTGAACACTCTAGAAGTCACATTTTTGCCCAATCATCATGAAACTTGGTGAAAACATTGGTTTTATTATATGCCCCCGGTAGGGTGCATAATATGCTCTGGAGTTCTGAATTTTCAACTAAGCAATCAACAAGGCCTTGTAAAAAAAGGTGAGCGAACTAGGGCCATCTTGGCCCTTTTAGTCTCAAAATATAACAATATAGGTAAGTAATTTTATCAGAAAGTGGTTTCAATGATTTGTTTGATTGTTTGAGATTTATTAATGTATAAGAGCTTTTAGACAGCATGATTTATACCTAAATTTATGGACTATTCCAAAGCTTGTGCTGCATTTTTAGTATCATGCACAGTTATATTTCAAAATGTGCACCTTACTCACAGTTCAATGGCTAAAGCTGAAAGTTGAGAGAACATATTTCAGGTTGTTCCTCGCACCTGATTCACTGTGCTTTACATCTTATTTACTGTGCAATGGATAGTGTTCATTAATTGTTTGAAATTGACTTCTGATTCACCGTGCATCGTATCTCATTAATGGATAGATTTCATAATAGGTACTTCTGAGCTTGTTTGAAATTGACATCTTATTCACTGTGCATTGCCAAGCATTTTTAAGAAAACATCCAGAATTGCTCATTACACTTTTATCACTGTGTTACCATAAAGGATTATTTGAAAAATAAAATTCGGTAATAGAAATTAACAACAGTGCAACAGATTGAGATCTTTCCATGATGGTGTTCTTTTGAGTGCATTTGTGAGAGACCTCTTTTTTCCGTTTATGATGCCGTATGGACTGGTTATGGTGCTCATGTTGTCGTTGCCATGACAACAGTGTGGCCATGGATCAGGGTAAGCAACTGTGCATTGTTCATACATGTAGGTCTGTTACCAGCAAATTTGTGTTACTACCCTCCCCAACCCCTCAAAAATGGCTGTTTAATAAATATCTGGAGAATGCTTATTGCTTGTGAGGTCACCATGTCAAAGGTCAAGGTCACAGGGGCTTGCAACATGAAATGTGTTTCTGCGCAATATCTGTATAGTACTTTGACCAGTGGATCATCTCATTTGATATGCAGGTTATTTGTAAGGGTACACCTTTTGATTTTTAGGTCAATCAGCCAGAGGAAGGTCAAGGTCACAGGGGCTTGCAACATGAAATTTATGTCCCATCAATAGTCTTTTACTTATGAGCATATAAGTAAGTATGCTTGTTGGTCTTGTGGGAAGTACGACCCCAGCTGATTTTGAGATGAGGAGGTCAAAGGTCAAGGTTACAGAGCCATGCAAGAAACAAAATCCCTATTTAATAGCTCTTGGCTGCAAGGGAGGGAGGGGTTGGGGCTCTCTTTGTTCAAATGTTGTTAATTTTATTTAAATTTATTTCAAGAATGTTTTTAAACTAGTTGGGGCTGATTACTTGAATGTTTTATAGTTTGAGCTGATGGTCAAAAGTAAAAAAAAATAATTTTGCTGATATCTGTATTGTTTAAGATTTTTTTAGTTTTGAATTGACAAAATACATTGGTGGGAAGCTGTCCTTATTTGTGGCATTTTCAGAGATAAAATGCATGTGTGTCAGTCATAATAATTAAGTCTTTGATGTATTTTTTGTCATTTTTTTCAAGCTATAAGATATAAGGATAATTAGAAGTTATGACAATGTATTCCTGTTTTAATGGCCCAATACCCATTTGAATATGACTTGTTATTAGGATCCTTTTTCTTTGCAACTGCTGTGTAACCTCCGACTGTTATTCATATATTTGAGTTTTTGTGTTGCTCTGATATTTTACCGATGTCCAATTTTAGACTACATATTTGCTTTTTACTTAAGCAAAATGGTTTTAATGTTATATAATATTTATAAATCATAAACAGATTCTAATTATGCAGCTGTTAGAGCAGAAATATATAATTATATATTATTAAACTAATGAAATCATATGTAGAAAGTTGTTCATATATATATAGTTCTACAATTTCACAATATAGCTTGCGCTTTTAAGGCATAATTTAACGCTTTACAATTATTTCTGCATTATTATTCTTTATTATTTTCTTGGTAGTTCGAATTGACTGAATTAAGTAATTGAATATGTAAAACAGTGGAATATTTTAGTTGAAACAAAATATCCAAACGCAAGAGCATAAGTAAAAACTACTAAATTATATGTATTAGCAAAGTTTAATGTTACATTTAGCTGTGTATTCAGTGCACTATATCTATGATACAACTTTTTGTAGCAAGAACGAATATTGTGTACTCAAACATAATCAATTGAAAGCGATCATCGTTCATCAGACTTAACTGCACATTTTTGTCTGACACAAACAAATGTAAAATCTATATACACTACGTCTAGCGCGATTTCTGCCATCCACAGCACATCAGCGTGATTCAGCCCAGAGTGGACAATTACTATCTCACCGCGATACACCGTGGAACACGGTGATTTCGCCGTGGCGAATTGCGTTGTCAGTCTCGGCGTTATCGGTAAATTGATCTCACGGTGGACCACCGCGATCACGGTGGACCACCGCGATCGCGGTGGACCACCACGGTCTAGGTGGTTCGCGGTGAAATACATGTGCAACTACAACATTATACAAATGTACGGTCTGCAATATCGAATTGTACATGTTCATTCACATTGCAGATCGTATAATGTGCTTATTTGTATTGGTATGTAAATTCTGTGTTAATAAAGTTCATTTTTATTATCGTGTTTAATTTTTATACATGTACATGTATGCAACCAATAAAATCTCACCTGAATGAGCTTAGTTTTCCTTTGCAAATTTGCATAAATTCTATGTACATTTATATTGCGCAGTGATAAGCATCCATTGCAGCGCCGTCATATCATATATTTATTTTTGCATAATCTAATATATTATAATATTGTAATACAATAAGTAAAACACAACATGTACATGTGTTTATCACAATTATATTTTTTAATTTATATCGTTATTACAAAGAATATGTATACAAATGGTCACTCGCCAACTGATTTCGATATATTTTTTAAAAAACATGAACGAAGAATTCTTAATACATGTACACCCACACATGTATTGTGATATTTAATTTATAATATTTTGGTTATTGCTTTAAGAAACACTGATTTTTTATGTGTTATTTTACTAAATATTTAACAAAATTTCGGTTGATTTTGAGCGTTATAGAGGCTTAAAAGCACAATTGAGTTGATATCTGCCTCTGACCAATCATATCATAAGATGGTGTGCATTTCATGCACTGACATGTACTGTGTTGTTGATGCAGTATGGTGCTGGCCTTGTAGGGTATTGACAGTATAAACTAATTTTGAATGTCGTGTTTAAAGATCTAAATTAGTAATTATTTAACATTTAGCCTTATCTTAATATATGTATAACAACTGATCTTTTCACATGCTTATGTTCTTAAAATATCACTGAATTCAGTACTTACTGCCGATGTTTTGAATTTATATTCGAATCTATACACGTACTAATATAACAGGAGGAAGTCACTAAAATAGTCAGAATCAAATTACACGTAACATGTTGATATGTAATTATAGGCAAGCTATACGTACACAAACGAAAAAGCATTTCCGAAATGTTAACAAAAACATACAATTCTTTAAATAAACAACAAGTAAATCTTCACGCAGAAACTGTAGAACCAAAACATAAAGTACATCACGCTCGATGTACGACATGTCAAATGATTCTGGAACGAGGGTAAACAATAGAAAATAATGACGATTGTTAACAATCAAGTTACAATGTATACAAATGTAACAAAACATTCTAGAACTTTGCAAAAATGATACGGTCTGAAATATAGAAATATACATGTTCATTCACATTTACCTGTATTTCACCGCGAACCACCGAGGCCGCGGTGGTCCACCGCGATCACGGTGGTCCACCGCGATCCACCGTGAGATCGATTTTCCGATAACGCCCGCGGTGTTCAGCCACTTTCGACGCGATCTATCATGATGGAAACACCTTCAGATCGCGGTGATTTTCCACGCTCACGAAAAATTGTCCACGATGGGAGTGGGGTGGATGGCAGAAATCGCGCTAGACGTAGTGTATATA
>VMBQ01002721.1:0-28530 GCA_007657795.1 Dreissena rostriformis
TTATTGTTGTGATTGTATTTAGACATTTTGTTAGATTTATGCTATTTAATTTAAAACTGAGGACTATAATTAATGATATCCCCTGTTATGTACATTTTTTTTTTATTTATTTATTTTTTTAACATCTTGTTTGATTCCTGCTATTTGATTTCAAAACTATATTTTGTTCATCATCCATGATAGATGAAAAAAGATAGAAGATAAATGTTTGTGTGAATGTTTGAGGGGCATGTCACAAAAAAAATAAAATCAGCAAGAATATTGTAATCCCTCATGAAATTTTGAATAATGAATAAGGCAAATATAATGATATTCATGCCTGTCTGATTGTTTATTTGTCTGAACTAGATTAGTTAGATTTCACTTTCTTGCACAAACACAGCTTTCCACAATAATTTGATATTGGAGATCATATGTGTCGTGTTCTGAGAAAACTGGGCATAATGCTTGTGCATAAAATGTTGTCCCAGATTAGCCTGTGCAATCCGCACAGGCTAATCAGGGACGACAATTTCCACTTTTATGGAATTTTTCGTTTTAATGATGTCTCTTCTTAGCGAAAATGCAGTTTAGGCGGAAAGTGTCGTCCCTGATTAGCCTGTGCGGACTGCACAGGCTATTATGGGATTACAATTTACGCACAAGCATTATGCCCAGTTTTCTCAGAACACGACACATATATGTCTTTGACCATTTCTAATCCACTAATGCCACCAGCCTCATATTAAACTTCACCTTGATCTAATGTTGATGCATAATGATTTAAATGGGCTTTTCATACAAACAACGGGACTTCTGTATTTATCAAATGCAGCATCTTAATGCGCATATATGAGTCGTGTTCTGAGAAAACTATTGTAAATGCAGAAATTATATTTTCAAATTCTGTTGAAAATTTTCTTTTGTCCTTTCATGCTCTTGAACAACATGGACATTGAATGTGGACAGTTAATTTCGCAATATGGGATGGAATAGCAACATTTAAATTTATTTTTGGTATCTTTAAAGTCAGAAACAAAAACAATATTTCAGAAACTATTCAAAATTCATAGTCCTGCACTAAAAATTAGATAAATGCCATGAAAAAATTACTTACTTAAAAAAAACTGTTCTTTACTTAAAATTGATATGCCCCTTGAACAATAATTTACTTCAGTGTGTGAAAATCATCTTGACCAGGGATTCTTGTTACATATCAGAAAATTAGATGAATCATACAATAACTATTGCTCAATCGTGATGTTTCTTATGTTTATATTTTTATGCCCCCGAAGGTGGGCATATAGTGATCGCACTGTTTGTCCGTCTTTCCGTCACACTTTGCGTTTAGGTTTTGCGTTTAGGTTTCGAAAAATTTGGAAAAAGGGGGCATACGTCATCCTTTGGTGACAAGCCTTGTTTATACACTATTGTTCTACTCCATGACCTTGTATTTCAACAATACGTTTGATACAATTTTTGCATTCACTTCGAAAGAAGTATTTGAAATACCAGTTAAACAAATAAGTATTAAGCCATTCATTTTGATTCAGTTCCTTTTCTACATTATTTAAACATTCCATGTGATACAATTTTGAGGTGCATTATACCATCATGTGTGATACATCTTTTACTATACAAGTATTTAACCATGAACTGTGATTCATATTTAACTCTTTCAGTGCTGGAACCGAATTTTGAAGGCCTTTGCAAACAGTTTGGATCAAAACTGTATGCTATTCTGATAGTATTCTTTGGAAAAAAAAGAGCTAATTTTAGAAATTCAGCAGACAACATTTTAGCAGACAAAAAATTTCCCAGCATGCAAAGGGTTAAAAAAATAAAAATTTAATATATCTTTCTTAGAAATGATGAGAAAATTGATTTTGTTCAACAACCCTTTTACTTATACCAATAAATCATGTAAAACTTAATTTTAAATTAAGCAATTGCCTTATTTTTCTTTTAATATGAAGCTTTCTTGAGATTTGAAAGATTAACTTCACAACAATAAATATGAAAACAATTTCATGAGTAGCTCTAGTCAACACAATTTATACATTTTAGTGCTAGTCAGTACCCTAGATCATTGTAGTAAAAAAATGTCCATGATTGTCTTTATTTTCAAAAATCAAATGTTTCCAAACAGTTCAAGCTTTGTTTTATATGTATAATCATGCCCGTCAAATAAAAGTCACTTGAAAGCAATTGAACCTCATTCTGAGAAAACTGGGTTTAATGCAAAAAGTGTTGTCCTAGATAAGCTTGAATAATCTGCACAGGCTAATCAGGGACGACACTTTCCGCTTTTATGGAACTTCTGGTTTATAGGAAGTCTCTTCTTAACGAAAATCGAGTTTCTGGGGGAAAGTGTTGTCCCTGATTAGCCTGTGTGGACTGCACAGACAAATCTGGGACAACACTTTATGCGTATGCATTAAGCCGTGTTTTCTCTCAAAGACTCTTAATTTGTTATGTAATTGAAATGTTTTCAAAATGATGACAAAATTTGTTCTGTGAACAGTAAAAATGTAAGTTACAAAGATACGTCTATTTGTTTAATTTTGTCAAGCTAAGTGTGTGTGTGTAGTTTATTAGGTCCCCCTGCGCCTGAGGCTGGATGAGCCATTTTTATTTTTCCTGCATTAAAAACTAGAGCTTTGTCACTAAGGTGATAAATACCCCCACATGCCGCATTGACACAGAATACGCACTAAGTGACCCCGTGACCTAGTTTTTGACCCGGCATGACCCATATTCAAACTTGACCTAGACATCATCTAGATACAACTTCTGACCAAGTTTGGTGAAGATCGGATGAAAATAACTTGAGTGAGACAGTGGACAACCAAAACGGACCGACAGACAGACTGACAGACAGACAGACCGACCGACAGACAAGCTCACTCCTATATACCCCCCTAAACTTCATTTGTGGGGGTATAATTACAAAAGTTATGCCCCTTGTTCTGCCCCAGCTGGAAGGCAAATGATTGGCCTGTCTGTTTGTTCTTGCGTCAGTATGTGTTTAACCCACATAGACAAATTTCATTTAAGATAAATAATGTTTCTTACGAAGCTTTGATACTTGAATGGTTGATGTTTCTGAACATTATCAGCACGACCACATCACCTTACTTCACTTTGACCTTGATAATGTCCTATTTTTTGGACTTAAACTGATTCTTTGATTACCCAAACATTTTACATACCGTAAATACCACATGATGCAAAGCTTTGATACTTCAATTGGTGAGGTCTTTGAACACTATCAACACACCCACATCACTTTACCACATTTTGACCTTGACATTGACCTACTTTTGGATTTGGACTAATTCAGAAGCCCACAATTCTTCAATAACCCAAAATGACATGTTTTGTAGACATAAATACCGCTTGCTACAAAGCTCTGATACTTGAATGGAATGTCTTTGACCTCCTTTCGGCCTTGACATTAACCTACTTTTTTACTAAGACTTAATTCACACACACAGGTATTGTTGCAAAAGCTATTTTGAGTTTTAAGTCTGACTCCACCTTGAGTTTGAGGATGAATACATGTATGTGCATATTCTTATGGCTGAGATTTGAGATTGTTTGTTTGCGGACCGACATTCTCAATACACAGCTTAGCCCTTTGAGCGCTGGAACCGGATTTTGAAGGCCTTTGCAAACAGTTTGGATCCAGATGAGACGCCACAGAACGTGGCGTCTCATCAGGAACCAAACTGTTTGCTATTCTGATAGTATTCTTTGAAAAAAATCAAAGAAAATGCTAATTTTAGAAATTCAGCAGACAACATTTTAGCAGACGACAAATTTCCCAGCATGCAAAGGTTTAATGGATACTGAAATCTCATCTTCTGAGTTGAGCAAAATGATTGAGAACGTTTTTGATACTGGCCATTGTGTTACACACATAGCTATTGTTGCAGGATCCTACCCGCTGAGCCTGGCTACCACCTCAGTGCCTACATGGGAGCCCACAACCTGATGGATGAGTTTAAGGGTCGACAGAAGCAGGAATAGCCTTGTTGTCATGACAACTGAGCAACTGACATTCTTGAGCTTCCTGTTAGTCTAAATGTGCCATAATCAACCAACGGAAATCAACGTGTGACTGTTACAAGCATTCTCAATGGTCAATATTTTCAGTTGTGACTAAGTTAATTTAAATATATTTATTTCTTTTGTACATTATATACCAAAAAACACAATGCAAAAGGATTGAAACAGAAAAAATAATTCTTATAGTGTTTCTCGGTGGGTTAATATTTAATATTATGTAATATTTTTACATAATTGGCCGCCTGTTACGAACAATATTACTTACTTTATGCCAGACATAGGAAATATGGGTGATAAATATGCAAAGGTTTTGAAAAGATGTGACTAAGTTTTAGATTGAGGACTTTAGTAGTCATTTAGCTCGGTCGCCATGACTATGAGAGTTCAAATAGTATCTTCAAATATTTACCATTAGGACAAAAGTTTTAAATCCTTCAGCTAGTGTCAATATTAAATATTGACCAATGAACATTGTGTAAGAGTTTTAAACATTGTTTCAACCTAGAGGGACTTATTCACAGATTTTCGTATTTGTGCAAAATATCATTACAATTTTAATATATATTTACTAACAAATCTATAATGTTTTGAATAGTCTTAACTAATTATACATGTGTAATAGCAAGAAAAAAAGTTCAATAAAAAACACTGCCTTCCTGGGTACTTGAACCCGAGACCTCTGGCAGCAAAAGCTAATGCACTACATGTACATCATCTTACATCATCAGGTATTTGTGATATTTAATCCTTCATGGCAAATTGTGTACCATATAAATTTGTTGTAGATAATCAGGAAACAGATCATGCAAAGAATATACGAGTTTTCTTGTTACCATATGTGCCATAGTTTTTCAGGTTACCATTTGTATTTATTTTAACAAATAACCAATTAACCTTATAAATCAATGTAAATTAGCTAATCCACTAACACTATGTTTAATATTATTTCATATGGATATTAATCTTGCCATTTAAGTCATTTTTCCTTGTTAGTTCATATAATTTTGTTGATGTTTTACATACCAACATTCATTTCTAGTCAATTTAATTGTTCAATTCTGTCATTTGTTATTGATGAAGAAAACAACGTTTATGTGTAGTCAATTACATTTTTCAACTCTGGCATTTGTTACTTGAGGCAGTAGACAAACCTTTATGTGTACTGGTTATCAATTAAAGTTGTCAACTCTGGCATTTGTCATCAGATGCAAAAGACCAATGTATTCCTTAACATCATTATTAACTGTTGTAATGCATGTGTGTGGATTCTGACAAATACTGCACATTTCTAACGCATGAGAATGCAGGGTCAGTATGTCAAAATGCTCTATAAAAATGTTGCATTCTGTAAGTTCTTTTTTACTTGTTCAGTTTTAACAATGTATGAATTGATCGATTCATATCTGCTACTGAACAAAGTGTTTGATTTAAAGCATCTCTATTTCTGTATGAAGCTAACATTTTCTAACAAAATATCACTGGCAGTCTATGCAGTTTTACAGGTTTTCGCAATTTTAGATAAATATTTGCACAACCCTAAGTTACAAAAGTTTCTCTTTTGTTATAAATAACTTTTTTGTTTGGGAGATAATAAGACCATATTATATTTGCACTGAATTATAATTACTAAATATTTTGTTTGGTAGATTATATGACCATACCATATGTGCACTGAATTATAATAAATTAATATTTTGTTTGGAAAATAATAAGACCATATTATATGTGCACTGACTTAAAATTACTGAATTTTTTGTTTGGAAGAAAATAAGACCATATTATATGTATGCTGAATGAAGTAATATTCTTTTATTGTGTATTTTGCTTTACTCTTGTTTGCTTGTGTTTCTACTTATATGCATGTATCACCAAGCAATAAAGCATCATATATGTTTGTGCAGATTTTTTTCTTTTTTTACTATATTTAAAAACACTGATCAATTTGCATAAATCTTCAATTGACATTCTAGATTTCAATTTCTCAAATAATATTATTAATTGGGAATTTTTAAAGTTCTTACAAAAAATGAACATAAACACCAGTTTTCTGAAAAGCTTGATCATAAAAATTGATTTTTAACAAGATTGACTCGTCAATGAGAAGGCAAGCTTACCGAGTCATCATGGCATCTGAATTTGGTCAACTCTTTCAGTGCTGGAACCCAATTTTGAAGGCCTTTGCAAACAGTTTGGATCCAGATGAGACGCCACAGAACGTGGCGTCTCATCAGGATCCAAACTGTTTGCTATTCTGATAGNTACATTATTTAAACATTCCATGTGATACAATTTTGAGGTGCATTATACCATCATGTGTGATACATCTTTTACTATACAAGTATTTAACCATGAACTGTGATTCATATTTAACTCTTTCAGTGCTGGAACCGAATTTTGAAGGCCTTTGCAAACAGTTTGGATCAAAACTGTATGCTATTCTGATAGTATTCTTTGGAAAAAAAAGAGCTAATTTTAGAAATTCAGCAGACAACATTTTAGCAGACAAAAAATTTCCCAGCATGCAAAGGGTTAAAAAAATAAAAATTTAATATATCTTTCTTAGAAATGATGAGAAAATTGATTTTGTTCAACAACCCTTTTACTTATACCAATAAATCATGTAAAACTTAATTTTAAATTAAGCAATTGCCTTATTTTTCTTTTAATATGAAGCTTTCTTGAGATTTGAAAGATTAACTTCACAACAATAAATATGAAAACAATTTCATGAGTAGCTCTAGTCAACACAATTTATACATTTTAGTGCTAGTCAGTACCCTAGATCATTGTAGTAAAAAAATGTCCATGATTGTCTTTATTTTCAAAAATCAAATGTTTCCAAACAGTTCAAGCTTTGTTTTATATGTATAATCATGCCCGTCAAATAAAAGTCACTTGAAAGCAATTGAACCTCATTCTGAGAAAACTGGGTTTAATGCAAAAAGTGTTGTCCTAGATAAGCTTGAATAATCTGCACAGGCTAATCAGGGACGACACTTTCCGCTTTTACGANGAATTTTTCGTTTAAATGATGTCTCTTCTTAGCGAAAATGCACAGTCTAATCTGGGATTACAATTTATGCACAAGCATTATGCCCAGTTTTCTCAGAACACGACACATATATGTCTTTGACCATTCCAAATCCACTAATGCCACCAGCCTAATATTAAACTTCACCTTGATCTAATTTTGATGCATAATGATTTAAATGGGCTTTTCAAACAAACAACGGGACTTCTGTATTTATCAAATGCAGCATCTTAATGCGCATATACATGTATGAGTGTTGTTCTGAGAAAACTGGGCATAATGCATGTGCGTAAAGTGTCGTCCCAGATTGGCCTGTGCAGTCCGCACAGGCTAATCAGGGAAGACACTTTCCGCCTAAATTGGATTTTTGCTAAGAAGAGTCTTCATTTAAACGAAAAATGTCATCAAAGCGGAAAGTGTCGTCCCTGATTAGCCTGTGCGGACTGCACAGGCTTTTTTCGGATGACACTTTATGCACATGCATTTTGCCCAGTTTTCTCAGAAAGTGACACATATTATCAAGTATTGGAAGGTCAAGGGTTCGCTCCCATCTTTGGGAGTGTACTTAAGTACTGGTTCTATCCAGGAAATGGACTTGAGAGTGCTTCAGTAAGCCAAAGGCTTTTGAAGAAAACAAGCTGAAATAAACAAGTTTTTGAAAAAAAGTATTGGCAACATCTAATTTTGAGTTGTCTATTGACTTTAAAGCTGTTTGCATATTGTAAGTGCAGAAATTATATTTTCAAATTTTGTTGAAAATTTTCTTTTGTCCTTTCATGCTCTTGAACAACATGGACATTGAATGTGGACAGTTAATTTCGCAATATGGGATGGAATAGCAACATTTAAATTTATTTTTGGTATCTATAAAGTCAGAAACAAAAACAATATTTCAGAAACTATTCAAAATTCATAGTCTTGCACTAAAAATGAGATAAATGCCATGAAAAAATTACTTACTTAAAAAAAAATGTTCTTTACTTAAAATTGATATGCCCCTTAAACAATAATTTACTTCAGTGTGTGAAAATCATCTTGACCAGGGATTCTTGTTTCATATCAGAAAATTAGATGAATCATACAATAACTATTGCTCAATCGTGATGTTTCTTATATTTATATTTTTATGCCCCCGAAGGTGGGCATATAGTGATCGCACTGTCCGTCTGTTTGCGCGTCTTTCCGTCACACTTTGCGTTTAGGTTTTGCGTTTAGGTTTCGAAAAATTTGGAAAAAGGGGGCATACGTCATCCTATGGTGACAAGCCTTGTTTATACACTATTGTCTACTCCATGACCTTGTATTTCAACAATACGTTTGATACAATTTTTTGCATTCACTACGAAAGAAGTATTTGAAATACCAGTTAAACAAATAAGTATTAAGCCATTCATTTTGATTCAGTTCCTTTTCTACATTATTTAAACATTCCATGTGATACAATTTTGAGGTTCATTATACCATCATGCGTGATACATCTTTTACTATACAAGTATTTAACCATGAACTGTGATTCATATCTAACCCTTTGAGTGCTGGAACCGAATTTTGAAGGCCTTTGCAAACAGTTTGGATCAAGATGAGACGCCACAAAACGTGGCGTCTCATCAGGATCCAAACTGTTTGATATTCTTATAGTATTCTTTGGAAAAAAATATGCTAATTTAAGAAATTCAGCAGACAACATTTTAGCAGACAAAAAATTTCCCATCATAAAAAGGGTTAAAATAATAAAATTTTAATATATCTTACTTAGAATTGATGAGAAAATTGATTTTGTTCAACAACCCTTTTACTAATACCAATAAATCATGTATAACTTAATTTTAAATTAAGCAATTGCCTTATCTTTCT
The DNA here is from genome assembly GCA_007657795.1 of Dreissena rostriformis. NCBI lineage: Eukaryota > Metazoa > Mollusca > Bivalvia > Myida > Dreissenidae > Dreissena > Dreissena rostriformis. Next base: position 8,936 of record VMBQ01002721.1, read on the forward strand.
TTTAATATGATGCTTTCTTGAGATTTGAAAGATTAACTTCACAACAATAAACATGAAAACAATTTCATAAGTAGCTCTAGTCAACACAATTTATACATTTTAGTGCTAGTCAGTACCCTAGATATCATCGTAGTAAAAAATGTCCATGATTGTCTTTATTTTCAAAAATAAAATGTGTCCAAACAGTTCAAGCTTTGTTTTATATGTATAATCATGCCCGTCAAATAAAAGCCACTTGAAAGCAATTGAACCTCATTCTGAGAAAACTGGGTTTAATGCAAAAAGTGTTGTCCTAGATTAGCTTGAACAATCTGCACAGGCTAATCAGGGACGACACTTTCCGCTTTTATGGAACTTCTGGTTTATAGGAAGTCTCTTCTTAACGAAAATCGAGTTTCTGGGGGAAAGTGTTGTCCCTGATTAGCCTGTGTGGACTGCACAGACAAATCTGGGACAACACTTTATGCGTATGCATTAAGCCGTGTTTTCTCAGAAAGACTCTTAATTTGTTATGTAATTGAAATGTTTTCAAAATGATGACAAAATTTGTTCTGTGAACAGTAAAAATGTAAGTTACAAAGATACGTCTATTTGTTTAATTTTGTCAAGCTAAGTGTGTGTGTGTAGTTTATTAGGTCCCCCTGCGCCTGAGGCTGGATGAGCCATTTTTATTTTTCCTGCATTAAAAACTAGAGCTTTGTCACTAAGGTGATAAATACCCCCACATGCCGCATTGACACAGAATACGCACTAAGTGACCCCGTGACCTAGTTTTTGACCCGGCATGACCCATATTCAAACTTGACCTAGACATCATCTAGATACAACTTCTGACCAAGTTTGGTGAAGATCTGATGAAAATAACTTGAGTGAGACAGTGGACAACCAAAACGGACCGACAGACAGACTGACAGACAGACAGACCGACCGACAGACAAGCTCACTCCTATATTCCCCCCTAAACTTCATTTGTGGGGGTATAATTACAAAAGTTATGCCCCTTGTTCTGCCCCAGCTGGAAGGCAAATGATTGGCCTGTCTGTTTGTTCTTGCGTCAGTATGTGTTTAACCCACATAGACAAATTTCATTTAAGATAAATAATGTTTCTTACGAAGCTTTGATACTTGAATGGTTGATGTTTCTGAACATTATCAGCACGACCACATCACCTTACTTCACTTTGACCTTGATAATGTCCTATTTTTTGGACTTAAACTGATTCTTTGATTACCCAAACATTTTACATACCGTAAATACCACATGATGCAAAGCTTTGATACTTCAATTGGTGAGGTCTTTGAACACTATCAACACACCCACATCACTTTACCACATTTTGACCTTGACATTGACCTACTTTTGGATTTGGACTAATTCAGAAGCCCACAATTCTTCAATAACCCAAAATGACATGTTTTGTAGACATAAATACCGCTTGCTACAAAGCTCTGATACTTGAATGGAATGTCTTTGACCTCCTTTCGGCCTTGACATTAACCTACTTTTTTACTAAGACTTAATTCACACACACAGGTATTGTTGCAAAAGCTATTTTGAGTTTTAAGTCTGACTCCACCTTGAGTTTGAGGATGAATACATGTATGTGCATATTCTTATGGCTGAGATTTGAGATTGTTTGTTTGCGGACCGACATTCTCAATACACAGCTTAGCCCTTTGAGCGCTGGAACCGGATTTTGAAGGCCTTTGCAAACAGTTTGGATCCAGATGAGACGCCACAGAACGTGGCGTCTCATCAGGAACCAAACTGTTTGCTATTCTGATAGTATTCTTTGAAAAAAATCAAAGAAAATGCTAATATTAGAANGAAATTCATCAGACGACATTTTAGCAGAAGACAAATTTCCCAGCATGCAAAGGGTTAAGTCCGACTCCACCTTGAATTGAGGATGAATACATGTATGTGCATATTCTTATGGCTGAGATTTGAGATTGTTTGTTTGCCGACCGACATTCTCAATACACAGCTTAGTGGATACTGAAATCTCATCTTCTGAGTTGAGTAAAATGATTGAGAACGTTTTTGATACTGGCCATTGTGTTACACACATAGCTATTGTTGCAGGATCCTACCCGCTGAGCCTGGCTACCACCTCAGTGCCTACATGGGAGCCCACAACCTGATGGATGAGTTTAAGGGTCGACAGAAGCAGGAATAGCCTTGTTGTCATGACAACTGAGCAACTGACATTCTTGAGCTTCCTGAGTCTAAATGTGCCATAATCAACCAACGAAAATCAACGTGTGACTGTTACAAGCATTCTCAATGGTCAATATTTTCAGTTGTGACTAAGTCAGTTTAAACATATTTAATTATTTTGTACATTATATACCAAAAAACACAATACAATAGGATTGAAACGGAAGAAATAATTCTAATTGTGTTTCTCGGTGGGTTAATATTTAATATTATGTAATATTTACACATAATTGGCCGCCTGTTACGAACAATATTACTTATTTTATGCCAGACATAGGAAATATGGGTGATAAATATGCAAAGGTTTTGAAAAGATGTGACTAAGTTTTAGATTGAGGACTTTAGTAGTCATTTGGCTCGGTCGCCATGACTATGAGAGTTCAAATAGTATCTTCAAATATTTACCATTAGGACAAAAGTTTTAAATCCTTCAGCTAGTGTCAATATTAAATATTGTCCAATGAACATTGTGTAAGAGTTTAAAACATAGTTTCAACCTAGAGGGACTTATTCACAGATTTTCGTATTTGTGAAAAATAGCATTACAATTTTAATATATATTTACTAACAAATCTATAATGTTTTGAATAGTCTTAACTAATTATAATAGCAAGAAAAAAAGTTCAATAAAAAACACTGCCTTCCTGGGTACTTGAACCCGAGACCTCTGGAAGCAAAAGCCAATGCATGTACATCATCTTACATCATCAGGTATTTGTAATATTTATCCTTCATGGTAAATTGTGTACCATATAAATTTGTTGTAGATAATCAGGAAACAGATCATGCAAAGTATATACGAGTTTTCTTGTTACCATATGTGCCATAGTTTTTCAGGTTACCATTTGTATTTATTTGAACAAATAACCAATTAACCTTATAAATCAGTGTAAATTAGCTAATCCACTAACAATATGTTTAATATTATTTCATATGGATATTAATCTTGCCATGTAAGTCATTTTTCCTTGTTAGTTCATATAATTGTGTTGATGTTTCACATACCAACATTCATTTCTAGTCAATTTAATTGTTCAATTCTGTCATTTGTTATTAATGAAGAAAACAACGTTTATGTGTAGTCAATTACATTTTTCAACTCTGGCATTTGTTATTTGAGGCAGTAGACAAACCTTTATGTGTACCGGTTATCAATTAAAGTTGTCAACTCTGGCATTTGTCATCAGATGCAAAAGACCAATGTATTCCTTAACATCATTATTAACTGTTGTAATGCATGTGTGTGGATTCTGACAAATACTGCACATTTCTAACGCATGAGAATGCAGGGTCAGTATGTCAAAATGCTCTATAAAAATGTTGCATTCTGTAAGTTCTTTTTTACTTGTTCAGTTTTAACAATGTATGAATTGATCGATTCATATCTGCTACTGAACAAAGTGTTTGATTTAAAGCATCTCTATTTCTGTATGAAGCTAACATTTTCTAACAAAATATCACTGGCAGTCTATGCAGTTTTACAGGTTTTCGCAATTTTAGATAAATATTTGCACAACCCTAAGTTACAAAAGTTTCTCTTTTGTTATAAATAACTTTTTTGTTTGGGAGATAATAAGACCATATTATATTTGCACTGAATTATAATTACTAAATATTTTGTTTGGTAGATTATATGACCATACCATATGTGCACTGAATTATAATAAATTAATATTTTGTTTGGAAAATAATAAGACCATATTATATGTGCACTGACTTAAAATTACTGAATTTTTTGTTTGGAAGAAAATAAGACCATATTATATGTATGCTGAATGAAGTAATATTCTTTTATTGTGTATTTTGCTTTACTCTTGTTTGCTTGTGTTTCTACTTATATGCATGTATCACCAAGCAATAAAGCATCATATATGTTTGTGCAGATTTTTTTCTTTTTTTACTATATTTAAAAACACTGATCAATTTGCATAAATCTTCAATTGACATTCTAGATTTCAATTTCTCAAATAATATTATTAATTGGGAATTTTTAAAGTTCTTACAAAAAATGAACATAAACACCAGTTTTCTGAAAAGCTTGATCATAAAAATTGATTTTTAACAAGATTGACTCGTCAATGAGAAGGCAAGCTTACCGAGTCATCATGGCATCTGAATTTGGTCAACTCTTTCAGTGCTGGAACCCAATTTTGAAGGCCTTTGCAAACAGTTTGGATCCAGATGAGACGCCACAGAACGTGGCGTCTCATCAGGATCCAAACTGTTTGCTATTTTGATGGTATTCTTTGAAAAAAAATCGAAGAAAATGCTAATTTTAGAAATTCAGCAGACGACATTTTAGCAGACGACATATTTCCCAGCATGCAAAGGGTTAATGTTATTATTTTATGATAAATCTGTAACAACAAAACTCACAAAATACATGTTTATTTCCCAATGGTATTGGTATAGCATAGGGAAAGCCTTAAAATTGTATTGCATATTGCAGCTGTGTTCAGAATATATGACCATGTCTTAGAGGCGCAAACTATAGTCTGTGAGAAATATCCCAAAAATTCATGGACACGAAATGTCATCAATTCCTGATTTTTGAAAGACGGAATTTGTGTGGTTCATTTTTGGATGTGTTCGTGGATCGTTTTACCAAAAAAATAAACCAACAAAAACTGAACAGAACTCATTGCTTACTACACACACTTTAGGGAAACTTACATCGCAATTAAAGCATGATGTTACATTGAAATAACTGTGTGATTTCACATTCTTATTTATTTATTTTACAAAGTATATAAAGGATGGAAACCTTAGACTTTAAATACAACTCAAGATCTTAAATAAATTGTTAGGCAACATACATGTTCATAAATGGCGATTGGAGCAGGGTGGGTGGGATTATAATGTAAAGTGAAGCTAGCAGCAAGTTCCTGTAAGAAAGAACGATTCACGGTAAGAATTGGTTTCATGTCACAAGTCTCAGAAGCCAGCTGAGTGATTGTGGAACCTGTCAACTGTACTACTACAGCGAAATCTGAGGATTCGGAATACTGGGTATGTAAGAAACATGTAAACAACCAACTGCAAAAATAATTTAATTTATTGCAAATTAAAATAGTCTTATTCAAGTTTTGTAACTTAATAAATTACTAAATAACTTTGTCACTAAAAACTTTGAATAAACCCCAGTACCGTTTCGTCATCAGCTTCTCATTTCAGGGGCAACAATTTGGTTTGTAAATACTGAACTCAATTTGGGCTCGTATTCACCAAACAATGTCTAAGAATAAAGAATACCATTTAAATTGGAATTTAAGAATTGCTTTAATTGCGAGTCAAACTTGGAATTAACATACTCTATCTACATCATTCTTCGTGTAGAACATGTCCTTAATGACATAATTACCAATTGCATACTGTATATATTCAAATGTTGGCTGTATTTTTATTGGTTGGAAGTCTATTCTTTATTCTCTAAAGTCTAAGAATGGGTTGGTGAATGTGGGCCCTGGTTTCTGTTTATGTACAATGAGATACAGAAAAACAACAACATCAACATAGCTTCATTTTTTATTAAATGCAGCATATAGTCATATAATCGAGTAAATGTTAATGCCATATCCACGTAATAAAACTAGCAGCTCTAGGTAAGTTACACAACTCTATAAATCACACTACAGCAAGCGGTTAAAAAACAAAACAGAAAAAAAAGATGCAATAAAAATATTGATATACATATACTGTTGTTTCTATTGTCTCAGTTGACAAAAACATATGAGCTTTGCTCTAGGAAAAAGGGGCTTAAAGCATGTGCGTACAGAGTCATCACAGATTTGTTTGTGCAGTCCGCACAGGCAAATCAGGGACGACACTTTCCGGGATTTTCTCTAAGAAGACTTCCTTTTTAAGGAAAAATACCATTGCAGAAAGTGTCATCCCTGATTAGCCTGTGTGGACTGCACAGGCTTATCTGGGATGCCACTTTACGCACATGCATTAACCACCGTTTTCCCAGAAAAAGACTAATATATATATAAAAACATCTTTTGAATGGAATGTTAACGTTACTATAGTGCGAAAAAGCTAATCTCAGGGGTAAGGATATTAATAAATGAAAACTGGTAAACGTTAAGATGATATTTCTTAAATATCAGAAAACTCTAAATACACAATATTTATTTATATTTCTGGTAAACTAATAAAAAGTAAAAAATATTTAAATTAAAAATAACACTTTTTCTACATTTTAAACATAATAAAAACAAAATAATGTAATGTAAGAAAAATAAATATGCAATAGGCAGCTATGTACTCATGAGATACAAAGATTATAAATGTTTTTGGTACGAAAATCCCAATTCTATTAATCATGCCTTCACTTTGCAGGAAAACAATTTTTTACAACCAAATCTTCAAGCCCGCTATGAGTTTAAAACAACACAAAATAGTAGCAATGCTCTACAAGTACAAGATAAAACAACCAAAACCATGTTAAAAAGTAAAACTTTTAACACTATATTCTGTATAACATATACGTAGAATATACACTATATACATAGTATTAAATAACAATGACGTAGACAAAAAAGAAAAAACTAAATATTCTATTTACAATTAATATCTACGAGTTGTGAGTCCAGAAAAACAGAAAAGATTTAAATTTGTGCCTTAATGGCCATTTCACACTTTGCCAATTTCTTTTCACCAAATTGATAATAAAGACTGGTATAAAATAAACAGGCAATCAACTTTAAAACCAGTTGGTTTGTACCAGTTGGTTTGTGATACAAAAATATTTCTTGAAGCAAACAATCCGTTAAATTATAAGATACAACCTTTAGCAAGAATTAAGCATATCAACATTCACATCTTACATCAGTCAATACATTTATTACATATTGCACGTCACAAGACTAAAATCCACTCAACACAACATAGAACATGGCACAAGCCACACATACATTTTCATATCTAGAATGCCAGATGTTTACCAGAGTCTGATAAAAATTCTCAAAAGCCTCAAAATACATTTGGCATTAATTGTCCTAAAATCAGTACCATTGCAATCTTTTGCCATACAGAGTATTGGCAGGGATCACGTCATAAAAATGTACAGTATTAAAACTTTCCTTTGTCAAATAACGAAAATATTGTAAAAACGAGTATCCGACTGTGTATTCTATGATTTTGCAAGGCTTTTTTCCCTTCATTTGTGAAGTGGCCTTCGGCCCCTAAATTTGTGAAAAAAAAAAAAAGACTCATGAACTTTTTAAAATTGAGAAAAGTGAGTCGCAAATTTTTCTAAATTGTGATAAATTGAATGGCAAACTTCTCAAAATTGTAAAAATTTGAATTGCAAACTTCTAAAAATTGTAAAAAAAAAACTGCCCTTTTCTAAGAAGGAAAAAAGCCCTGTTTTGCAAGTCTGACCAGTTACAGTTATATTGCATATTCTTATTCCAAATTGAGTTTGCTGAAGAGGTTACACTTGAGGTCTTCCAGAGACTCGTCTCCATGGTAACCAGGGGTCGTGCCCGGCGAGTCAGGCCGGTTGTCAGACGCAGTGTTGCCATGGAACTCTGAAATTGTTGGGAAATGCATACTTGTAATGAATAACTGTCCAATTTTTGTGAGTCTCGAAAGCATATCAGAAATTAGTGCTGAGACACAATCCAGGTGCACACATAATGCAGCCTCATGTGTGTAAGGACCTTTAAACAAGAGCACCACATATCGGGTGCGAACGCTCGGCTGTGGGTGCTTGGATTTTGTTTTTTGACCTTTGACCTTGAAGAATGACCTTGACCTTTTCACCACTCAAAATGTGCAGGTCCATGAGATACACATGAAAAATAATAAAATGACCTTTGACCTTGAACGATGACCTTGACCTTTCACCACTCAAAATGTGCAGCTCCATGAGATACACATGCATGCCAAATATCAAGTTGCTATCTTCAATATGGCAAAAGTTATGGCCAATGTTCAAGTTTTCGGAAGACGTGGAAGGCGGAGGAGCTGGCTATGACAATGCCTCGGGTTTTCTTCGAAAACAGCCGAGCTAAAAACTAAGAAATACAGACACAGTGATAATCCTTGTTAACTATTTTTTATTTTTGATGATTTTTCGTGTTTATTCTTTCTTTTCTTTTTTTCTGTGAGCATTAAAAAATTCTTTGCCTAAATTTAACGATCTTTATTGCGCTATCACCTTATGCAACTAATTCTGCTAAAAAAAAAAAGGAAATAAAATCATCATGTTCCCATTGTATTATGATACACACAATTCACATTTGACTGAACTCAGATCCCTACTATTTCCTCCTCAAAATTGGAAAAATTAGAGGATATTCATTGCATTTAATGTAAAAATTTATTACAGTACACCGGACTCTCACTAAATTTGGATAACCATTTCCCAACCACATATACTTTTTTTTTCCTAAATCAGATAAAAAAAATCCTCTCAAGCATTTATATATTTACTATCTTGAATCTGGTCAGCCCAACTATATCAGTTTTTTTTTCCTATTTCAAATAAAACTTCTCCTCAAGTATTTGCATGCGGCCATTATAAATCTGGTCAATGCAAGAATTTTGTCTGACACAAATACTCAATTAAATTTAATCTATATCAACATATATAACAGAACCAACTGTTACCAAAAAGGGCAGGCTGTCGGTCATTTGAAAAAGAGTGGTTTCAAACAAAACTTGCAAAACACAAGATATGTTTACAGACCCAACAAACCAACCGTGATGGTGCTTCCAACCCCAGAATAGCCCCTTCGACCTTTATATATGAGCCTCGCTCTGGGAAAACTGGGTGCAATGCTTGTGCGTAAAGTGTCATCCCCAAATGTGAAGTCAGCACAGGCTAATCAGGGACAACATTTTCCGATTTTAAAGGAATTTTTCGTTCAAAGGAGGTGTCTTTTTAAGGAAAATCCACTTTAGGTGGAAAGTATTGTCCCTGATTAGCCTGTGCACACTGCATAGGCTAATCTGGGCCAACACTTTACGCACATACATTAAGCCCAGTTTTTCCAGAACAAGGCTCATAATTATATATATAAAATAAATTTTAATGACATTCATACAACTATTCGTTAACATTTTGTCCCATCGGTATCTTCTGATGTCCACTTTCTGTTTCTAGCATTGTTAACAAACCAACAAACCAACCATCACGGTGAATCAAACTTCTTTAAAGCCCCTGAAACCTTAAAATTAAAACTCAAATTTAAACAACAAAAAATCAACAACTTGCATACCACTATTTGGTAACACTTCTTCCCATCGGTATCTGCTGATGTCCACTTTCTGCTGGACCCAGTGGTTGCGCTCCAGGCTGGGAACCGTGGCTCTCTTCTTAGGGTCAGGGTGTAGTAACCAGCACAGCAGCATCATTAGCTCTGAAAATGAGAAAAGACTTCTCTAAGGGTCAGTTTGTAGTAACCATCATTATAAGCTCTGAACACGGTGATATGAGCAAAGGACTGTGGTCAGAGGGTAGTAAATTTCTTAATAAATATAATGTCTTAGGGTCAAGGTGTAGTAACCAGCACAGCAACATCATTAGCTCTGAAAACGGTCATAGGAGCAATGGACTTGGGTCAGACTGTAGTAAGTTTCTAAATTAATATAATCACTTTGGGTCAGGGTGAAGTTACCAGCACAGCAACATCATTAGCTCTGAAAACGGTAAAATGAGAAATGGACTCGGGTTCAGACTGTTGTTAATTTCTTATTTATTATAATGTCTGTGGTCAGGGTGTAGTTACCAGCCCCGTTCTGAGAATACTCGGCTTAATGCATGTGGAAAAGTGCCGTCCCAGATTAGCCTGTGCAGTCCGCACAGGCTTATAAGTGATGACACTTTCTGCCAACACTGGATTTACGTTAAGAAGAGACCTTCTTTAAATGAAAAATAACATAAAAGCGGAATGTGTCGTCCCTGATTAGCCTGTGCAGACTTCACAGGCTAATCTGGGACGACACTTAACGCAATTGCATTTAGACCAGTTTTTCAGAACAAAGCTCATATGAGCAATGGACATGGGTCAGATGGTAGTTCATTTCTAAAACGGTAAACGATTATGACAATTCATACCTGAACTTACTGAAGTTGATAGCTAGTAATTTTTTGTAAAGCTTATTGAAAATACCTTTTTCTAAGATTTGACCAGGTGACCTAGTTTTTAAATCCACCTGACCCAGATTCAAACTCAGCCTAGATATTGTCTAGATAAACATTCTGAATAATTTTTATCAAAATTTGATGAAAAACGTGGCCTCTAGACTGGTAATGAGCTAAAAGTTGACGACACACGCCATACAGCACACCCTGCACAATGCACAACTGACACCAGACATAGGGTTATAGTACCCAACTGGCATTGAAAGGTTGAAATTTTCGCAAACAATCTATATTTTAAGGATGGTCTGGTAAAGTTTCACAAGTAAAACTGAACTTACTGCAGTTAATAGGTAGTAAATTTCTACAAATCAGATACAATAGACTGCTGACAAAAGTTTGTATTTAATAATATATTTTTCAACATATATAATTTAATTAAAAGTATTTGTAAGGTAGTAAATTGCGTAAACAAAGATGATAAAAAAGCTTCAGCCCCAGGTAAAAAAAAAGGAAAACAAATCTCTACATATTGAATTATAATTGCAAGTTTATCCTTTGAAAATGATAATAAATCTGTGGTTATAATGTAGATAAATTTTGCACATAACTAACAAACATACCTGTCATCAGACTGCAGAAATGAGAAAAGTATTAATTTACACAGTAGAACAAAGCCATTGTACCTAAGTGCATGTTTAACTTGTTCTGACACCAAATTTTTAATTGTATTTAAACACTTGGTAATTTCGAATGATCCAATAATCAAACTTGGTAGGTTCAAAGTAACAAAACATCGCAGTGGCGAAGTGGATATGGTGTCCGCCTATCAACAGGGAGGTCATGGGTTTGATCCCAACTATGAGAGCATTCTTTAGATCTCCCCAAAAAACACCAAGTACTGATTTGACCCAGGAAACTGGCTCAAGTTTTTCAATAAGCCTTGGGCTTTCAATGCAATCAAGCAAAAATTAACCCTTTGAGCGCTGGAACCGGATTTTGAAGGCCTTTGCAAACAGTTTGGATCCAGATGAGACGCCACAGAACGTGGCGTCTCATAAGGATCCAAACTGTTTGCTATTCTGATAGTATTCTTTGAAAAAAATCGGAGAAAATGCTAATTTTAGAAATTTAGCAGACAACATTTTAGCAGACGACAAATTTCCCAGCATGCAAAGGGTTAATAGGTTTAAACAACCATACATATTCAATATAACTCAATTCAGTTCTACAATATTCAACACCATCTTACCGCTGGACACCACAAAAGGTGGCTTCAAGGTACATTTGATCGTCTCCTCCACATCAAAGAATGGGTTTTCTCCAAACACCAGGGTGTAAAGGGTTACCCCTAGCGACCATACTTCAAGCTCAGGTCCAAAGTACCTGAAATGAACAGCGGTAAGAAACATCAGTATTTGATACTTTAGCAATATATCTGGTAATTGTAAATTGGTTTATTGTAGACAGAGATTTAACATGCTCTACATAAAGTTACTCTTAAAGCCATTTTTTTTTAATGATTTTTTGGGGGAAAAATCCCTAAAAGAGAAGTTTTGGAGGAGGGGGAAAAGATATGGAAAAGTGTTATATTGTTAATATAAAGACAGCTTTTTTTCCTAAGTTGATGAAAATGAAAAGAATAAATACTCAGTCATAAGTCATTTGGCTCATAAGTCAGAGGTACAAATATTATGAAAATTGTTTATGGTCACTCCATTTAATGGTATTTTGCGTATAAAGGAAGTCTCTTCTAAGCGGAAATCCAGTTTAGGCTGTAAATGTCATCACATATTAGCCTGTGCTGACTGCACAGGCTAATCTGTGGAACGACACTTTACGCAATTGCATTAAACCCAGTTTTCCCAGAACAAGGCTCAAATATACCCCTCACTTTTTTCCCATGAGGACCTCAGGACTACAGTACTCCAGTGTCCCACAGAACGTGGAAAACAGTTTTCACTTTAATATATCTTAAGTTAAAATTTCCCTTAGGTTCTTTGTGAATACCAACCCCGGCCTCTAAGTCTAAGAATGCTATGCTGAAACACGCCACTCACTTGTTTCCCATGAGGACCTCAGGACGACAGTACTCCAGTGTCCCACAGAACGTGGAAAACAGTTTTCACTTTAATATATCTTAAGTTAAGATTTCCCTTAGGTGCTTTGTGAATACCAACCCCGGCCTCTAAGTCTAATAATGCTATGCTGAAACACGCCACTCACTTGTTTCCCATGAGGACCTCAGGACTGCAGTACTCCAGTGTCCCACAGAACGTGGAAAACAGTTTTCACTTTAATATATCTTAAGTTAAGATTTCCCTTAGGTGCTTTGTGAATACCAACCCCGGCCTCTAAGTCTAATAATGCTATGCTGAAACACGCCACTCACTTGTTTCCCATGAGGACCTCAGGACTGCAGTACTCCAGTGTCCCACAAAACGTGGAAAACAGTTTTCACTTTAATATATCTTAAGTTAAGATTTCCCTTAGGTGCTTTGTGAATACCAACCCCGGCCTCTAAGTCTAAGAATGCTATGCTGAAACACGCCACTCACTTGTTTCCCATGAGGACCTCAGGACTGCAGTACTCCAGTGTCCCACAGAACGTGGAGAACAGTTTCCCCGGCTCCAGTATCGCTACAGCCCCAAAGTCTATCAGCTTGATCTGGAACTGCTCGTTGAGGATCACATTCTCATCCTTGATGTCGCGGTGCAGGATGTTCTTACTGTGAAGATAGGAGACCGCAGAAACCATCTGAAAGATATAAAAAAATAAAATAAAAAAAATAAAATAGAAATGACATAAATATGTTATAGACAAAAAATATTAATTTTGAGAATAAATAAATTAAATAAATATATAAAAAAATACGTCAATATGTAGTTCACTATTAACAGTAATTTTCCATAGATTATCTACTAAAACCAAAAAATGGTTGTTTTATTTTATTTTCCTTTTTCACCATTGGTTACATTTTTATTGTGAAGATACAACACTGTAGAAACCATATGAAAGAGAACCTCAAAATGTAGGTCACTATTAATTTATCAGTTATTTTCCATTGATAATCTACCAAAACCAAAAAAACATACGTTTTATTTTCATGCTTTTCCACCATTGGTGATCATTTTTAAAGGTTTAAATGCAATCATAGCAAACGAGGTCAAAATGATGTCGTCATTTAACCATTTCTGTGCCCGTCATCATTGACGCTCTGTTTCCTTTATTGTATTTATCTGAGATCAAGGTAAAACTATAACAATCGCATAACACATATCTTTTTCTCACCATTTTGGGAATATGACCGATACCCATGAAATTGGGAATTTTAGCATCAATTGACAATAAATGTGAAAAAAGTTGTACTGCTTGACTAACTAGAGCTTTGTCACTGACGTGACGTATACCCCCACACGCTGCATTGACACAGAATATTTTGCATGCTGTCTCACAAACAAGAGGCCCATGAGGGCCTGAATCGCTCTACTGGCTGGAATGTCAATGGAATGGAAAGTCATCATAACATGCAAGGGAATACTGAAAACACAAATCCTTTCATCCTTGCCAAATGAATTATCAGATGGCTTATATTTTATTTAATTTTAAATTTATAATTGCAACCAATTAAACAACCTACTTAAATGCCTCGGACCAATACAAATTCAAGGGGCGATAATTCTGGACTTTTTACTCTGATGTAACCCATTTTCAATAGGGTTTGAGTCCTTATTAATATAAAGACACTGAACAAGTTTGAAAAGAATCGGATGAAAACTGTGGAGTTTATCGCGCAAAGAAGAAAAAGTNATAACTGTTAAATATAGGATCTGACATGAGTTGTCATATCATACAATATTTTATTAAACAAGTTCATGAATTTTGTTAGTAAGCGAGCCTTAATTTCCTGTCAGAGTTTAATCAAATATGGTATGATATGACAACGAGTGTCAGATCTTTTTTATCACATGCTTTAAAAACTAATTAAAATACATCTTAATTGACCAAACAAATGCTGATAGATCTAAAAGTTGTTTACTATTGACGATAGTCGTGACGTTATTTCATGTTGACGACGTCATTTCACCAAAATAAAGCCATGCGATTGGTAAGTTATTGATTCTGTAGCCAATGAAAACGCTTAAAAATGTTGTATTACACATGTGTAATATAAAAATATACGTAATGTCTGTATTACATTGAAAACAAGGTATAGCATGTGATAAAAAATTATAATCATAAAACTCACATTAAACAGAAAATACCAAACATAAATACCAGTTTACTGGATATTACAACTTCAAACAGACTTTATTTCTACACTTAACAGCTCTCTTGACCAACCATCAGTTGGGATTTTGGGATGCGATTTGGGGGAAAAAGATATTTTTTCGGAAAACAACCAAATAACAGCTATAAATCAACCACCTAACTAAAAGCCCTTTAAGAAAGTAAATATGAAACCCACCTAACCCTAATGCCCCTATGATTTTATTCCCAGTCATCAATAAATTATGCAGGGGTGTCAATTGGCCGAAATCTTAAATCCTGAAAATCATCAAAGAATTTGGGGGCCAGAGTCAAAAGAGTTTTAATTATTCATTAAATTATCTTTCCTTTGTAAACAATATGCCAAAGGTCAATAATTTGTGTTTAAGATGACATTTTGTGACAAGAATGCTTAAAATAACCAAAACAATCCTCTGATTTATATCAATATCAAAAGTTTTCCTTGAGGGCTTAAATCCTGAATTCATGAATAATCCTGAAAATTGACACCTCTGATTATGGGCTTACAATTATCAGGATCCAATAGTATAAAATTTGCTCACATCGTGGGAACCATCTTAAAGAAGAGAAGATTTGAATATGTTGGCAAAATAATAACTCTAGAATTACTTCAAAGTATTGTTTTACCAATAAAGTTACCCATTTTAAACGAACTAGCCACTACACATTAGTTTAGTATTGTTTGTCACTTGTCAAAAATAACCATTTGCAGAACATTTTTCAAATTAATAGAAACAAAATTCTTGAGAATCAAGTAATTTGGTCCCAAAATTTTCATGTTTACCCATTCAATAATTGCAATACCTTAAAAGGCATTATTTTGTAAGCAATGTATCTTCTAATCTGTCAAAAGGTCGCCGTGGCATAGTGGATATGGTATCCGCCTAACGACCAGGAGGTTACAAGTTTGATCCCCAGTGTTGGAGCGTTTTTTGGATCTCCGCCAAAAGCCACCAAGTACTGGTTCTTCCCAGGAAACAGACTCAAGAGCGTTTCAACAAGCCTCCATTTTTCGATGCAATCGAGCTAAAATACCCAACAAATAGATTTAAAACTACCCTTACCTGTCGAAAAATATAGCTAGACAGTTTCTCATCCATGCGCGGACTGCGATCGATGAACTCAAAGAGGTCCATGCCTGATCCGTGCTTGGCCATCACTAACTGGATGTAGTCCGCGTTATCAAATACATCCAGAACCTGTTAAATATTACAATGCCATGAACAAGTACACAAAGGTCAAAAGATATTACCAGAAGCATGACATTTTGACCTTTTTAAGCACACATAAATGTTTATTTATCCGTTTTATTTACATGTTTTGGATAGATTCTTTAGATCTCCCTGAAAGACACCAAGTACTGGTTCTTCCCAGGAAACAGACTCAAGAGTTTCAAAAAGCATCAGCTTTCGATGCAATGGAGCTCAAATAAATAGAGGATATTTGTTGGATTCGGTGGATTATCGATTTTAATTCATGAGTGATCATAGAAATTTATATTTTCACGAGTGGCGCAGCCACGAGTGAAAATATATATTTTCTATGATCACGAGTAAACAATTTTTCTTTTTATTTCATGCTTTGATCACAGTTTATATACATTGTTAAAGAGGTTAACTAAAGAATATCGTTGGTATAATGACGTCATTTCGTCAAAAAATAATGATGTCATTTCACAGTAAACAGTGAAAATTATCGATAATGTTCACTGATAATTTTCATTGAAACAGTGAAATTATCAGTTTTAATTCACTGATATTTCTCTATAAACCACCGGAAAGCATTATATAAATAGAGGATATTTGTTGGATTCGGTGGAATATCGCTTTTATTTCACGAGTGATCATAGAAAATTATATTTTCTATGATCACAAGTGAATAAAAATTGATATTCCACCGAATCCAACTAATTTCCTTTTTATTTAATACTTTTTTTCTCCGTTTATTTACATTGTAAAGAGTTTAACTGAAGAATTTCGCTGGAATTATGACGTCATTTCGTTAAACAAGAGCACCGCAAAGCGGTTGCCAACGCTCGGCTGTGGGTGCAGTTTTAAATAAAAAGAAAAAAAGAAGAAAAAATTGACCTTTGACCTTGAAGGATGACCTTGACCTTTCACCACTCAAAATGTGTAGCTCCATGAGATACACATGCATGCCAAATATCAAGTTGCTATCTTTAATATTGCAAAAGTTATGGCCAATGTTAAAGTTTTCGGACGCCCGAGCGACGCGGACAATACCTCAATACCTCGGGTTTTCTTCGAAAACAGCCGAGCTAAAAATGAGGTCATTTCACAGTAAAACAGTGAAAAATAACGTTATTTTTCACTGTTTGTAACAGTGAAATATCAGTTTTAATTCACTGATATTTCTCTATAAACCACCAGAAAGCATAATATAAATAGGTTTAAACTAACATACCGTGACAATGTTGGGGTGGTTCAGCTTGCTCAGGACGCTGACCTCAAACGGCATCTGACCGTATCTCTCGTCCTCCACCCAGCAATCCTTGAACACCTTGGCCCGCCGTATGAACTTCACAACCACCTACAGGACGAATGAGCCACGTTTTGGGAAAACTGGGCTTAATTCATGTTTGAAATGCAGAATTTTCGTGAAGAGACCGACTGTAAGAAGGTTGATAAGTGTATTTTTTGTCCTCTTTGTTGTTTCCAAAAACACAGCATTTAATTTGAGCCGTGCTTTGGGAAAACGGCTCTTATTGCACATACGTAAAGTGTCGTCCCAGTTAAGCCTTTGCAGTCCACACAGGCTAATCTGGGACTACACTTTCCGCCTAAACTGGATATGTGTTTAGAAGAGACTTTCTTTTAATGAAAAATTCCATAACAGCGGAAAGTGTCATCCCTGATTAGCCTGTGCAGTCTGCATGGGCTCATCTGGGACCACACTTTCTGCCTAGACTGGATTTTCTTTCCTTTCGAAGAGACTTCCTTTTAACAAAAAAATCCATAGAAGCGGAAAGTGTCTTCACTGATTAGCCTGTACAAGCAATTGGGTACGAGCATTAAACCCCGTTTTTCCAGACTGAGAGCGTGGCTTAAATTCAGTGCTGTGATTTTGGAAACACCTAGTAGGAAAAAAAATGCCCTTATCAACCTTCTAACTGTTCAACAAAACTCTGCATTTTAACCATTGAGAGTGAAATTATAGTATCATAAATTAAAATTTTGACTACAATTGACTGTTGATTTCTTTTTTGCTCACAAATACCTTTAGAAAAAATTTGGGCTCCAAATTTGACCAAAATACTGTATAGTAATATTGGCTTCAAAAAAAGCAAGAAATCAACTGTAAAGAGGAGAAATCACATTACAGTTGGGGACCCGCTAGAGTGGAATACATGTAGATTTTTTTTTAAATCGTGTTCTTCCTCTTTTACAGGAAAGTTGTACATGTATTAATATTTATTAGTGTGCAAATAAAAAATCTATATGTTACCATTTTTTTGTCTATAACCTCTAAAAGAAAAACAATTAACAACACTGCTACAGTCTGCAACATGCAGCAATTTTTTTCCCAAATGGGAAAAGTATCAGTTCCACCCGATTGGGAAAAATTTGTGTGAAAACCCTGGAAATTGGGAAAATTTGCGTCATGAAATCATCATATTGACAATTATGGGTATTTTAAATTGCTTGGTACTTAATAGCACAAACCCATTCTAATACTCTTTTACATGCTTTTTTGGTTTAAATGCTCATTTTACTTGATCACTAGCACTAGATAATGCGCTCTTGGAACGAACTTGATGCAACTTTCCTTCCTTTAGGGAATTTTTCAGGCCAAAATTGGGAATGTTTTCATTTTTCCACAATGGGGAAAGTGACTTTTAAGGGTACTTTATAAAGAAGAAAACAAATCGCTAAACCTAGTTACATATTCGTACAGTTTCATTGATCACAAACAGTAAAACCCATTGAATGAGACCTTTTCTTTTACATTTCATTAAACAAAATAAACACTATATTGTGCACTATTGAAAATATTATAAATGACTCTACCTCTTTCCTGTCTGTTCTCCTTCTGGCCATCTTCACAAAACCAAACGCCCCTTTACCAATGGTATGTTGGGTATCATACAAAATGCTGTACGGGCCATGACACAGGGCTTGATCCTCCTCTGTCCCTCCAGGAGACCTCACAGACTGATCATGTGACCTTTTTGATTGGTCATGTGACCTAATTGATTGATCATGTGACCTCCCAGACTGATTATGTGACCTTACTGATTGGTCATGTGACCTCACAGACTGGTCATGTGACCTAATTGATTTTGAAGATTGGTCTTGTGACCTGTAAGAACGATCGTGAGACCGGCTGGAGTAGTTAAACGACCTGTTTGAGTAGTTTTGCGACCCATTTGAGTAGTTATTTGAGTAATCGTGGTTCTGGTCTGTGGACTCGATGGACTGGTTTAGGGAAGTTTGTGAGTATTCGTGTGCCAATGAGTTTTCCTCGTCCCCACTTTCGTTATCTTCGAGTATTTCTTCCTTGGAGTCTGATCTGGCTTGAGCTGCTAGGACCTGAAGTCAAAGAAAGAATGCATTGCTTTCTGTTTAGAGATGGAAAGACGTCTAAGCACAATAAATAAGAGTTGGGAAACATAAATTGATAAAGTGATGGGTGAACTATGTTAAAAACGGGTTTACCCAACCCAGGGTTTTTTTTGGCCCGATTTTATAGCCGAATAACGGCTATGTTCCCAATGGCAAAAGGTATACTTTTTTCCCAAAATTTGGAAAAAAGTCCCAATTAAAAAAAAAAAAAAATAAGAAGTGTCAAATGATTATTTTATCACAATTTTATTTCAATTACATGTAACAAAGTACATAATAATGATTTATATGATTTTAATTTGAATTATTATACAGAGTTATATCAATATATATGGTTGTACTAAAGTGCTACCAAAGAAGGCTACTGAATTTATTTTCCCAATTTCTTGAAAATGCCGATAAAATTCC